>ML281992.1:0-11320 GCA_005239495.1 Nicotiana undulata | reverse complement strand
AAAGAGAGAGAGGGAGGAACAAGAGGTGTGGGGTTTTTTTTTGTGGGCGGGGGGAAAAGGTTGGGGGGGGGGGGGGGGGGGAAGGAGAATTTGAAAGTAAGGTACCGATTGGAGAAGGCAGTATTAAAGGAACAGCCGTTACAGAAAATCATAACAAATATTCCAAACGTTATGCAACCATCAAGAGTGGATTTTATTCATCCCTAAGAAGGTGTAATTTGAGGTTCTTGTCTCCTCATATTTAATTATAAATAGCAACATTTATACTCATAAATGGAACACAAAATACTTGAATAAAAAAAGATATAAAAAAAGATAATATTTTTTCTCCCGTTCTTGTAAACTTTATGCGATATATCAAGATTTTTCAATTACTCTCGGTTCCGATGAGATTAACTTGAAGCTATGCTTATTTTTTCTTCAAATTATCGTTATTTAGTTTTTTTTATTTTTAATTATCTTATTAATCAGATCAAATTAATTCACATAGCCTTAAATCACGTTGCGAATTAAATTGTATCTTTTTTGCAGGTAAACCTCCATAAAGATACAAGTCATGTTTGCGACATTAATGACTTTGTTTGATTATCTTTTTCTTCTTTTCGTATTTATTTCGTAGAGAAACAATTGTAGCGAGACCAGGAAGGAAAGACAACTTTGTTTTGCTCTATTTTAGCAAAACTACGTGGTCGACTGAAGTCCTTTGCTTCTACCTACCCATTACAGGATTCGGATTTTTTACGTTTCCACTCTTGGTTTCCTAAACCTTGAATTGCCACTCCTTTTCTTTGAAAGATTCTTTTCGGTGCCTACTGTGCTCTCACTTCATTCAACTTGTTTCTGATGACACCCTCATTTTTTTGTGACTATGGTGTCCAGTGTATCCTATCTCCCATAAATATAAATATTAGATAAATTTATACGTCGAGATTTAAGTAGATGAAGGAAATAATTTTTTATGTATTAGTTGAATTAAACACAAAGTTTAAAAATATAAATATGACTTATGAATCTTATGGATTTAAATTAAAGATGTATATAACACATCAAACGTGATCTTACAATATCATATTATTCCTGAAATAGAGTGTCACTAAAAATAAATTGAGAAATTATACACTAACTAAATTTTTTTTTTTTGAGATAGACGAGAAAGTAAAGTGAGACACATAAGTTAAACCGAGAAAAGGATCATGCATTTAATATTCGAAACAGATATTTAAAATTCATTATTGAATTATTCATATTACATAGAATTTTCAATCAAGAGCAAAACGCTTCTTATAATGATTTTCTTCATTTTCTAAACTTAAAATTGTAATTAAAAATAAAAGAATGTTGTCCATCCAATCATAATACGTGTGGTACCCCAAGTAGGTTGCAAATACTTGTTTGACGTGTGCATTATATAAGTAATAAAAAGAAATTACTAAAATGAAAATTAAAAATTAATTTAAATAGAGAAATTACATGAAAAGTATAATAAATAAGTTAATAGAATTAAATTTTGAAAACTTGTCAATGTTGTATAAAATAAAGTATTTTCACGTAAGATGTGGATGCCATGGATTGGGTAATGGAGAAATCAATTGTCTAACGAGAACTTACACATTTAAAATATAACATAGTAATTTCATCAATATATAAGCTGCCATAATATTACAAAACTTAGTAATAAAATGCACTCAAGTATGTAACTAGTACGCGACGACGAGATTAAGATTCAAATCTACATAAGCAACAAAACTAATTTATTTGCTTATATTTTGAAGGACAAAACTATTTATTTTTTACTCATTAAAATCTCGATAAAATAGTTAAAATGTATCTAAACTAATCGAAACAGCTTTATATATATATATATATATATATGTAAAAGGTTGTAATAGAACAAGTATCAAGGGTTCTTAGCTGGCCACCTAATCAGAGGTGGACTCAGGATTGGATTTAAATTTTGTGGGTTCAACGTTTAAGGTTTTTAGCGTCAAACCCATTNTATATATATATATATATATATATATATATATATATATATATATATATATATATATTTGTAAAAGGTTGTAATAGAACAAGTATCAAGGGTTCTCAGCTGGCCACCTAATCAGAGGTGGACTCGAGATTTAAATTTTGTGGGTTCAACGTTTAAGATTTTTAGCGCCAAACCCATTATAATTTTAAGACTACGGGTTCAATCTAATATTTGTTGTAATTTTAGTTTATTTTTACACATCGATTCATACTCTGCATCAAAAATTATGGGTTCAATTGAACCCGTCATTGAAGTTATACATCAACCCCTACACCTAATCTAGAAAACCTTTATATCTTGCCTTTGATATTTGATGCGGAACAAAAAGGTGGGTCATTTGGACTCAAAGAGCCAAAAATGTGTGTGTGGGGGGAGGGGGGGGGGACTAGGCACCATAATATATATAGCGCGGTGAAATACGCGCTATATTTGAACTCAAATGGGCGGAAAGGTATAGCGCCTTTATTTACCGGACTATAATATAGTGCAGTAAATAAGCGTGTTATACCTACATAAATAAACGGGCCATCACCTTCCCCGCTCCCAAACCCATAAGCGCCCCCCCCCCCCCCCCCCCAATTTTAACCAAAAATAAAAACTCGGTTGGAGCCCATCTGTCCTACAAAAAGTGTAGATTCTCGGTCTCATATTGTATCTAAGGTGTTATCTCGTAGTGTGTTGCTTGTTTCGGCTCCAAATCACCAAATCTTCAACTTTTCAAAAACTTTAAATCGAGGTATTCCGACTTATTTTTTGTTAAAACTCATGTATAAAAATTGCCTATTAGTTGTTTTTACTGTGTTCAATGTTATTTCGTGATTGTTTTTGTGATTTAATTAATTTGTTATTTTTAATCCGGATTATATTATTAGTGTGGTTAAAAAATTAGTAAAATAGAGAAATTGTTATTAGTTGTTAAAAAAAATTAATTAGTTAATTTTTCTTTGGTATATGTTTTTTTCATGATTGTTTTGTGATTAAATTAATTTATTATTTTTATCCGGTTTAGATTACTTATTTTATAACATATTAGCAAAATAGATAAATTATTATTTTAGGAATAATTAATATTATTTAGATGTTATTGTTGTACATATATTAATATGAGACTTTAGTTCCTTGTAGTGGTATCTTGTGCCCATATTTTAATGTAGTGCTCGTATGCATTATGTAGTGCCCTTTTAGCGTAGTAAAATATAGTGGCCTTTAGTATAATATCTTTGTAGCTATTGAAATTATTCATTTAATTATCTGTTAAACCCAAAAATATCTGGAAAAAATTGATAGTTGAAACACAAACTCTCTCGAATTCTAGTCAACAAACGTAAGAAAATAACATTAGGAAACAACAATATTTGTCAAACCAAGTATTGCTACATGAATATTTAACAATTAAATCTTGCATTGTTATGAAAATTAATTAATTATTTTTATTATAGTAAAAAATAGGTGAGTAAACTAACATAAAATAATACATACAAAATAATAAACTAAAATATTAAGTAATAAACTACATAAAAAATAATAAACTAACATATAAAATAAGAAACAAACATATTAAATTAAAAACAAACATATAAAATATTAAAGTAACATATAAAATAATACACTAGCATATAAAATATAATTATAATATCGAAAATGTATCAACCTAATTAACAATATAGTAAAAATATCGAATAAATTTTAATATTAAAGACATTGCAATATATTTAAAGATGTTAAGCAATGAAAAAAAATACTTTAATTAATATTGTTTAATTTACACTAGTCGTCATGGAGGTTACACCTGTGCATCCCGGACCTGCCTCGCCAGAGCTACTGTTGCTAGGTCGAGCATAGGTCTTTGTACATATGGGAGGGTCAGTGTCTGACCCAGACATTCTGCGCTAAACAGATAGATGATATGTAGGACTTTCTTAGGGCCCACACACTCAATCCCCGTATAGTCAGACACCTTCAGGATATGGGTTTATATAGGATTATTGATATCGGTCGGTTGCAGTTGGACTGGTCGTTGATCACGGCTTTGACAGAGTGATGGCGGCCGGAGACCCACATATTTCATTACCTATTGGCGAGGCTACTATCACGCTTCATGACGTGGAGGTTCTCTAAGGGCTGCCGGTTGATGGACATCCTGTAGCTTTACCACATGCTCTCAGAGATTATACGGGATTGCAGTACCTGGAGATGTTGCAGCGACTCACCGGGTTCCAGCCAGCAGAGGAGGCTGTATTGTGTGGGGCCAGTCGTTTGAAGTTGACACCGGTCCGGCTGCATCTGGAGGCGATGGATGCGGACATTACGATTGATACATCGGATCTTCATATTAACAGGTACACGAGATTGTTGTTGCGTCTTATGTTTGGTCGGATATTGTTCCCGAACACTTCGAGAAACCTAGTCAGCTTGAGATTTCTTCATCATCTTGTGCGGCTAGATGATTTACCTAGTTACAGCTGGGGTGCAGCTATTCAACATTACTTGTATAGGCAGATATGCCGGACGAGCATGGGCACCCAGCGAGACGTTGCCGAATTTTTTCCTCTGTTGCAGGTGGAATAATAGTCAAGTATTTTCATGATTATAACATACATAGTAAACATATACCTTAAATTTTACGTCCACATTGTGTATTAGGTATGGGCCTGGAAGCGGTTCCTGTAGTTGCAGCCACCTCTACCACTCATCGCTTCGGATGCACCACCTCCCCCGTTTCTCCCTTTAGCTAGGAGGTTGGATGATAGGTGAGGCTACTGACGCGAGGTCGAGGCTCGACATAATCTCCCCTACTGCAGGGATTTGTTGGAGGGTGCAGGTGCATATATACTTAAGTTTACTTGGCTTGGCTTTATATGTGTTGCGACTCACGATTCTTGTTTAGTTAACATGTTACATAAAAAATACTAACAAATATTTTTTCCAAAATGACTTACAAGATGTTGACATATCCAGTGTCGGCGCCCCACATTACTATTTGACCAACATGGCTTCAAAATCGCATGTTTGTCATAATAACACTTTAGTACGTCATTGCGTCCAAACAATTATTAATGCAAGAAAAAATGAAAAAGTTATGAAAATTGTTTCTATTTGTTTTGGTTAAGCGCAAATAATAACTAAAATGCACTAGGCTTTTATAGGTAAGATAAAACACATAACACATATTGGTAGTGCGCTATGCTGCGTGTGATAATGATTCTTTAGGGTATAATACAACTTTTCCAAAACGGAAGCTTTTTTAGGTTGACATGACAATACACATAAGCATATTGGTAGCGCGCTATGCTGCGCGTGATAATGAGTCTTTAGGTACAATACAACTTTTCCAGAACAACAGCTTTTTCAGGTCGACAAGATAATACACATAACACATATTGGTGGCACACTATGTTGCGTGTGATAATGAATCTTTAGGGTACATTACAGCTTTTCCAGAACGACAAATTTTTCAGGTCTACAAAACAATACACATAACGCATATTGGTGGTGCGCTATGCTGCGCGTGATAATGATACTTGGGGTACAAGACAACTTCTTAAAATGAACCAAGACATCTCTATTCAAAGACCATTTGAAGAAACATTACAACACCTATTTAAAAAAATGCAACTAACATTTAATAAGTGGTTCAAAAAGAGGCAGAAGGGTGAAGGTAGTTCAACAGATCCCCATGGATCACATTTTAACACTATCGATCCCTACCTTGAAAAAAATATGCTAATTCCTCAAAAAATAAGCTTATTAATATACACAAAGTTTCAAGGCACATTATTGAGGGCGAAGCGCATTCTACAAAGCTTGAAGGTATGCGAATTTGGGGCGAAAAACTACAGTGGATTCCCCTTTATTCAAAACGATGTGATTATAAAGTATTATGTCGTTGTCATGGGGTTGTTGTGCCATAAGCATTGTCTGCAACCTTCCTAACAAACACAGACAAATATGAACCAGAAGTGATTTGGCATTTGATGAAGGAGATTCTAGAGATGGAAAAGGCACTAGTTGTTCATCATGCAATGAATGATCTTAACTACTTGGGAGGAACGGAGGATCAGTACTGGGATTTATTGAGAAATGAAAAATTGCATAGAGACAATGATTATCCTATTTTCCCAACAGTTGTCGAGTGGGAGGGACTACCTAAGTTTCTACCATAGATGTTGAACGTTGGAGTCCCATATTGTTGTAGAAATCAAGCACGTGGTCTTATTGATGATAGCGATGAGATATGAGGAATGTGTGTCAATTGGAGCCTAGATTACGATGCCCTCAGTCCCAAAGGGTGCGTACATGATGTTGACGAAGAAGATGAAGACAATGACATTGAAATCGTGCCAGACAGCGACGATAATGACGAATTACTATTGTTTTCTTTCTTGGGGTGTATGTTAAATTTTTGTACTTAAGTATAATGCTAAATATCAAATATATTTAACCCCACTGGAATCATAATTTTATTTCATACATTTTGCAAGCTGAACATTTACATACATTTATTACAACAAATTACTGGCAGCAAAACACTACGTTTATCCTTGATAATTGAGCACATTGGATGAACTTTCATCGGGAGATGAATTACTACCACTACCCAAACTAGTTGAAGGATATTTACATCGGTCGTGTCCAGTTTGGGAACATATGCCACATATACGCGCATAAACGATATCACCAACATCCATTTGGTTCCGTATACGCGCTCTTTTCTGCACTGTCGTTGATGAACTTACTCCTTGCTACGCACCATTTTAAATGGTTCAGGAAGCCAATAATGCTCAGCACCCATTGGCTGCAACTGTCCACTATAGGTGATTAAGTATGCAACAACACTATATTCTTTATCTTCGTACCTCATTGCCGCAAAACCTATATGTTGAAAGCACTTGCATGTGAGCACGACATGTGATAGATGAACCATTTACCATAGGAGAATAACCTTATGGATTCATTGACGGTATGTGTATTATTCCCCCCATTGTGATGGATAGCGGTGCAGACATCAAAAATATTTCGCTCGTTGCGATACTGCAAAAATGAATGCCACTGTGCTCGCTTCCTGTATTTCTCAAATCTTTTCATTGGTATTAGCATGAATTCAATACCCTTTCCATCAATGAGGATGAACCTCTATACCTTTCAACAAACCTCTCTCTGTATACTTGAATGACATCTGCGCCATGGCAGTGACTGGCAATCCATGTGCAGACAACAGTAACTCGTTGAAAGACTTTGACACATTTGTAGTCAGAATTTCCATCTTCTGCCACCATCCGCATGCAAATTCCACTTGTCAAGATCATGTCCCATCAACCGAGTATAGGCTCCTTGGTCTTCTTGCCTGATCAATTCCATTCGCCTCCTGAATTTACACTTTTGGTGATCTGTTGCAGCCATCCACATTAAATCATGCAAGTCCTTGTTCGGATGAGCCCTTAGAAGTTGGCCTTCAGGTGCCTCACACTGTAACGGTGGTAGGCATACGTTTCCTGCCATGCACACAAATTCTGTACATAACTTAAAATACCACCATGACGATCAAATATTAGACAAATACTTGAACGGTGTCTGACAACGTGCTCTTTCAAGTGGTTCAAAAATAATTTCCACGTCTCTTGTCTTTCATTGGCACAAATAGAAAATGCTAGGGGAAATATACCTCCATTAGCATCTACTGCAACAACGATCAACAACTTAATATCATACTTTCCATATACATGAGTGTCGTCTATCGATATTACCGGCCGACAATGCACAAAACCATTGATGGCTGATTTAAATGCTCATAACATAATATGTGTTCTGGTATTCCCGAACTCCGCTCAAGCTTCCATTCTACAATAGTCCCGTGGTTAAAGTGCTGCAATGTGGCCATGTACCTGGGTAGATATGCAAAGGACTTATCCTAGTTACCATAAACTTTCGAACACACGTTTGCGCCCAAGAAATGCATTTCTTTTGGTAATGGTACTCCCATATACTCGGTGGAAAGATATTATACACTCTTTGATCTTGTACCTTATGGGCGCTTCAATATGTGGAATCAAGATAAGAGAAATCAAGTCATCATTCAGGTTAAAATGATTCCCACTAAATGTGTCGATAGTGGGTGCCAATGTATTTACCCACAACCTACATATTTGTTTTCCGCTTCCTCGCACGCAGCATCCTATTACAACCCATAAACCATCTACGACAAATAACCTTGTATACATCCGGAGATGACACATGAACCATGATCTCACGACACTCTTTTATGTTGTACATTCGCACCGCCTTGCTTAGATGCGCTTTATCAGCAAAAACATGCCATTTGACAGCATCATTGCTCTAGAGTCATCCCATATTGTTGTTCGAGTTTCGTCAATATCCCTTGTGAGGGCATCCACATCCGGCATATTTGGCAAATGATCAAGGTAGGGAATCTCTCTTGAATGAAATGAAACGTGGGACTCATACACTCTTGGTGTAATAGGAGGTGAGGCATCCTCCCTCGTCAAATCAGGTTCAACATTCTCTTTCTCCTCATCATCACCCTCATCACGGAAGGGTGTGTCATCTCCAAACTCATCAACATTGTTGTCATAATCACTATTCTTTTCCTGACTCTGCGCATTTGCCAAATCTGGATTAAATATGTCATCTTCGGGCAATTGAGTAAGGACATGACCTTCAAGTTGCTCTTTTTCACTACACAACCTATAAAATAATGAGTTTCTCAAATTGATCCAAACTTTACATATAGCTTTATCACTTCACTCACAGATCATAATGTGTTGATATCCCATGCTGGACATTATCGTGTTGATGATGACTTCCGGATGGACCACCATGACCAAAACTAGGCATATTCCAACTGAGCGTTGGTTCATAACTTCTAAAATTCATATCTAGCCGGTACCTCCTATGGAATATATGAGTGTTAATACAAAGTCATTACATAAAAATAAACACCGTAACACAAAGGAAAATTGAAGTTTACCACTCTGCTTGTGGATTATGTAAACTAGGGGAGAAATTATTTCCTCGCTCCTCATTCGCCCGTGGAGATAAGTTTAGATCGAGCAAAACTCTTTCACCCGGAACCTGTTCGGCTAAAACTGCTCCAAAATAACCACCCGATGATTGAGGGATATTCCTGCTTTGCGAACCTCATTATTGCGAACGTTTCCAGCCTTAACGTACATTTCCAACATTTTTATCACAAGATATTCCCAATATTCATCCGGAGTCCGCATAAAATCTCTCAGAGTTTCATCGTCTTTGATGTTGAACTCAGCATAAAAAGCAACCCCTTGCGGAGTAACAAAATACAACTATTTTTCGGTTAGTTTAATATTCACCGAACGTTTGCTCACACTCATTTTTACATAACAACGATACCAATGTATCGTACTCCATCGTAAGTGGCAGCTTAACATGACACTGTGGAGAACAACTATAGTGTACTGAATTACTCTCCACCACAACCTCACCCCCAATATAATGAAACCCTATCTTCGCACTTCACACATTATGACAAAATGCAAAATAACTTAACAAATAAATATGTAACGAAAATATTTCCGAAGATTCGAAGGATTCTAATTGGATTTTTACAAAATCCTCCTGAAAACTCTTTACATAAGGAAACAATTGATGTATAGTGCCTTAAAAATGCGCGCTATATCCAGTTGAATTATTGGTCTGTAAATTAAGTTTATAAGAATTATTAGTGGGCCAAACTTTTACATATAGCACGTTATTTCACCGCATTATACCTTGTTGAATTATTGGTGTGTCAGTTAATACCAGAAGAATTATTGATGGGTCCAATAATTAAGTATAGCACGGTATTTCACCGCACTATACTATGATAGCCAAATTTTTTTTCCACACGTTATGATTCTTTGAGTTCAAAAAACGGCACTTTGATTCGGACTCTTGAATATTTTCCCAAACCAACTTTTTTTAAGAATTAATTTTAACCATCCGGACCTAGCCTTGTTCCAGTTGCTAGTATTAAAGAGTAGCCGATTTTTCTTTTACGGCTACAGACGGAAACAAACAAACTCAGCTTATAGCGGAGACATAACTACTTTCCACGAGAGTAGGGTGAGCCAACACCTGTCCCTCTCTCTGCTCATTCGCACAGAGTCATGGAGACGCCGTTGCTCAACGGTTTCTCCGGTGGTGACCACCAACTCATCGGCGCCGACGGTGACTACCTCCCTGCCAGAAATCTAAAAATATGGTGGGCTATTTTCTGCATTGAGAGTGTTAAGCTGTGGAGGATAGGAGGTCCTATAGCCTTCAACATAATCTGTCAGTATGGTGTGAACTCTCTTACTAATATATTTGTTGGACATCTTGGAGATATTGAGCTTTCTGCTATCTCCATTGCTCAGTCTGTCATTGGTACCTTCTCTTTCGGCTTCATGGTTAGCTCTCTTTTCCCTCGTAAATTTCCGCATGTGTAACAGTACATGTAAAAATTAAAATGTTGATAATTATTGTGCGTCGAATTTAACATAGTGCACAACTGCACATCTTTGGTGCTTAGTATTCTATAAGCAGTAAGTCATTTGAACCTACTGCCTTTTGCTCTGACCTTGCTAAATATGTGTGTATGTACTAATATTTGGGGGTCTATATGACTTTTCCTGAAAAGTTATCTCTAAAGTATTATAAATATTAGGACCCCCTTATATAGGTGTGTTAATTTGAAAATTTCTTGTAATCCTCTAAAGTGTATATGGGCGGGCAGCGGTTTTCAAGGGAAGTCTTTCTTCTTCAATTATGTTCCTATTTTTCTAACATTCTTAATAGAGTATACGGATAAATATAGACAATATTATCACGTTAAGAGAACCCACCCATTGCTTCAGAAGGGCACTAGGTGCAATGCCGTTTGTTCTTCAAGCCAGCTAAATTTAATCTCTACATGCCCCTGCATATCTAGGAAAGTAGTCATTTTGTATGATACACTATTTGGTTGAATACTGAGATGCTAATTTGAGTTTTATTTTATATAATATTAGTGATAGTAGATTGGAATATTGATAGAATTCTTGAAGGTTATGAATGTTATTCGAAAAAGAAATTGTATTGAACATTTTGGTATTTTTGCAAAATGAAAAGAATAATTTCCTAAAACTGAGACAATGGGAGATAGTACCATTCTCACACCTTGAATCCATATTAATAAATATTTTCAAGTTCAGAGAGATTTGATTTGTTTAACAAAATAAGAGTCAGCATATCAAGGTGGAGTAACAGTCCTTACGGATATTTTTTCAGTTGGGA
>ML281991.1:0-25657 GCA_005239495.1 Nicotiana undulata | reverse complement strand
GCCCCCCCCCCCCCCCCCCCATTATGCGCCACATTTCCCATCAGATCTATGGCGTAGATGCTCACATTCGACAGCTTGTCACTGGCTTTCCCTCTGGTCCATCTGGTGAGGGAACTTCGACTGGGGCTGGTAAGAAGCCACCAACTTTGGATGATGTACTGCTAGAACAAAAAGCAATCAAAAACAGATTGGAAGACATGAGCCGGAGACAAGGAAAGGTTGAAAGGAGACAGATGAAGTTCAAGGAGCATGAGAAGAAGAAAAGCAAATTTCTGTCAAGGATGATGCACAAGCTGAGTTCATTCTGTGGCTCACAGGATTCTGAGGATGATGATGATGATGATGAGGATTTGGAGCTCAGATTTTCCACCACCTCCAGCTCCGAGTGATGCAGTTTCAGGGAGCACCTCATTCATTTTACCTTGTTTTGATTAGTTGCATTGGGGACAATGCAAACACTTTAGGTTGGGGGTGGCTCATATTTGATCTATGTTTGTAGAGCATTATGTGGAGCATGATCATATTTTTTGTGAACTTGTGTGGATTGGTTGACATTTTTAGTTTATAAGTAATATTTTGTTAAATTATCATTTTCTTGTTGGCTTTTATTTTGCTTTTTATTAATTTTTTTCATAGTAGTATTAATGCAACTCCTTGGTTTTTCTTTCTACCGCGGTTCTTTTCCAAGAAATTTATTTGTGTCGAACCGAGTGACTTTTCCCTATGATGGATGGCGTGACAACTTTCTTAAGGGATTAGTCTTGCTTAGTTTTGATTCATTTTTAGAAAGTAATTTTTTTTTAGTTAGTTTAGTAGCTAGTTGTGAATAAATTGGTTTTTGGGGTTTAATCTTGTGTCCATAAGCCAACGTGTGACTTGGTTGGTACCAATTTAATTTAAACTTTGGCATATGAAGTTTTTGATCTTCAAAATAGAAAAAAACATAATAAAAATGATTGATTAAAGTAATGTTCCTTGTTGTGACTTTTAGATTCTAATTTTGGCTCTTTGATTCACTAAATAGCTCCTAGGCTACATGTGACTTCCTTGAGATTCATTGGTTTCAATTAAATTTTGGATTTGTATTCCACTTGAGTTTTCATGTGCCATATGTGGTGAAATTTAATTGTGAAGTTCTTTTGCATCATATGTAGTCTAGAACTTGCCCGGAATGTGCTTCAAGGCAAAATTCTATACTAACTTGGTTTGAAAAATGATATTACGTCTTCCTTGGACCATTATTGTGCCTAAATTTTCTACTCGTGCATATTTTTCCTAGTCAACCCTTTTGAGCCTTTTAACTTTTTCTTTGGTAACCATGTTATAAATTATTTATTTTCTTGTGGCACCGTACCTCCCTAAGTAATTTAAAGTATGAATATAGGCTAAAAGCCTAAGTTTGGGGGTGGAGGTTGAAAAAGTTGTGATGTGGAGGTGTCTCAAAAAGTAAAAAGTGTTATAAAAAGAAAAAATGAAAAAAAAATGAAAAAAAAGAGAAGAAAGGGTGGAAAAGTTCTTGAAGGAAGTGTACTTTAATTGTTGAAAATGTGTAGTGCTTAGGGAGGTTTTGAGTCACTCTTACCAAATTTTGCCCTACCTTAACTAAAAGCCTATACTACAACCCTTTAAGTCCTAATTGATTTTGAACCAAGTATGTCTACATTAGTGAAAAAATACATGAAGGGCAAGCATATGGTACTACTTATGTGCATTTGAATATCTTTGTGAGAAAGAGTTGATTCTTTCCATGTTACATCCCATTTATGTTTTGAATTGAAATTTATGAGTTTGGGATTCTCTCTTAAAGTGCGAGGGCACATGAGACTCGAGTTGTGAATTTAATCCCATTTTCAATTGGGAGGAATGAGCGAAGGAAGACAATTGTGATAGAGAGGAAAATTTTGAATCTTTAGTGTCATGACTTGGTTGCTACTTTGGTTAGTGTGGTGTTTGAGAAATTGAATTGAAATAAAAAATGCGAAAAGTTGGTGATTCATATGCCTTGGATTAATTGTTGGTACCAACCGAAGTCATTAGATTGTGCTCGAATTGACCCTTTTTTACTTGAAATGATATTTGGTTTGCCATTGAGCTTAAGTGATGATTTTATTGAAGGATGTTCTTAGTTTTTGAATTGCTTGAGGACAAGCAATAGTTTAAGTTTGGGGGTTTGATAAGTTGGTATTTTACCAACTTATTTCCTCTTTATACTTAAGTTATTGTGTGATTTTGGTAGGAAGTTAAGACATTTTCTGAGGTTTATTGGCAAATTTCAGGTATCATATGATTTGGAGAAGAAACGGAAGAAACCAAGTATCAATTTGCAAAAAATGGTGAAAAACGGACTGCTGTCAGGTTATTCTATGCGATCTCGGATGTTTAAATGCGATCGCACAAGCCCAGGGAAAGGTTACTATGCAATCGCGTTTAGGTCAGTGTGAACGCGAAGAAATAATTTGGTCAGCGGACTAGTCAACTGAGCTATGCAAACGCTAGACCCCATGTGCGATCGTATAGCTGGGATGGGTGATTCAGTGCGAACGCGGGCGTACAGTAGCGAACGCATAAAGCACTTTTCTGGGCAAAAATAGAATTTCACGCCTTTGTCCCCCAAGCCATTTAATACACGACCTAGCAGATATTTTCGGAGATCTTTGGCTTATTTTACAGTAGATACACTAGAGGAGAACAAGTTTTGGAAGCTAGGGTTTGCATACACACTTGGGTTTTAAAGATTTTAAGCTTTTGGTTAAGGATTTCTTACTCATTTATGTTTATTTCTTCATTTTCTTGCTTTGTATTGAATATTTAAGTGTGTAGTATTTATTTCCAACACTCAAGCTTATTTATGGAAATATTCATGTTTAAAGTGTGGATTAAATACCTTGTTGTGCTTATGTATTGAATGATTTTTATTTATTTATGAAGTGAGTTATTGTTTCTTTATTTATTCTTGTTTTTTAATGTTTCCAAAGAGATTAGCTAACCCTAGGACTCGCCCATTAACTCCGAATTAATTTTGGGAAAGATAATTTGGGGTTGGGAAAGATTAAATTAACAAGAACTTGGGGTTTTAACCCTCATTTTATAGATTCTACCTAGGAATAGGATTGAACTACTTGTAGCCATATCCGGGTGTGCTTAATCTCTTAATTGGGTTAGGAATAATTCAATTAGGAAGTCTTGTTAGTCTTCGGAAGAAGCTAATTGAGAATTATTATCCATGGCTAATTAACATAAACTCGCTCATATTTGTAATATCATGAAATACATTGGATCGTTACTTGAGTGTAATTCCCGATGCATCCATACTTGTAGCCATTGATCATTTCATTTGCTTTCTAGGTTAGTTTACATTTTTGCATTTAGGTATAAATATTTTCTAGACCAAAATCTAAGTGTTTGGCATTGCACGATAAGTGATAATTCTCTTACATTCCTAATCGCCTACATATTGTTCTCTGTGAGATTCGACCCCAACCTAGTTGGGTTATTATATTTGACAGTCGACCACTTTAAACTATTTTAAAGTGTAAATATGAGCGTATCAAATACCACAAGCTATGAGCTTCCTAAAGAATCAACTCACGTAAAACATCAACATTAGGCACACATAGCCTGCCCCGCATCCTCAATACTCCATCTTCCCCAATAGTAACCTCCTTAGCATCACTGTGCTGGACCGTGTCCTTGAGGACAAGCAGGTGGGGGTCATCATACTGACACTTCATGATACGATCATAAAGAGAAGAACGAGAGACCACACAAGCCAACACTCGACTCGGCTCAGAAATATCAAACCTCACATGCTGGATGGCTAAGGCTTGAACTTCCAACGCTAAGGGTCTCTATGTTGTGGGAAGATATGCCAAACTTCCCAAACTCTCCGCCTGGTGACTCAAAGCATCGGCCACCACATTGGCCTTCCCCGGGTGGTACAAAATGGTGATATCGTAGTCCTTAAGTAACTCCAACCACCTCGGCTGACGCAAGTTAAGATCCTTTTGCTCGAACAGATGCTGCAAACTCTGATGATCGGTGTAGATCTCACAAGGAACACCGTACAAGTAGTGCCGCCAAATCTTCAAGGCGTGAACAATAGCTGCTAACTCAAGGTCGTGGAAATGATAGTTCTTCTCATGCACCTTCAGTTGTCTGGATGTGTAGGCAATCACCCTACCTCCCTACATCAACACCGCGCCAAGACCAATCAGCCACACATCATAATATACGGTGTAAGACCCCGAACCTGTAGGCAATTCCAATACCGGGGATGTAGTCAAAACTGTCTTGAGCTTCTGAAAGCTCACCTCACACTCCTCCGTCCACCTGAATGGAGCACCCTTCTGGGTCAGCTTGGTCATAGGTGATGTAATAGATGATAATCCCTCTACAAAACAATAATACCCCGCCAAACAAGAAAACTGTGGATCTCCATAAATCCCAACTCAATCCGTTAAGCAGCCGAAACTCGCCCAAGGCCCCGCGGGACCTAAACCAAACATACCAACCAATCCTAAAACACCATACAAACTTAGTCAAGCCTCAAACCACCTCAAACAATGCTAAAATCACGAATCATCCTCCGATTCAAACTTAAAGAACTTGAAACTTCCAAATTCGAACCGATGCCGAAACCTATCAAACCACATCCGATTGACCCCAAATTTTGCACACAAGTCATATTCAACTCTACGGACCTACTCCAGCTTCTAGAATTAGAATACGACCATGATATCAAGAAACTGTTGGTCAAAATCTCCAAAACTTCGACGTTTCGCCATTTCAAGCCTAAATGAACTACAAACCTCCAAAACACAATCCGGACACGCCCCTAAGTCCAAAATCACCTAACACGGCTAACAGAACTCCATTCTGGAATCGTCTTCACACAGTTCTGATTACGGTCCAAATCCTAAGGCTTAAGCTCCTGTTTAGGGACTAAGTGTCCCAAGCACTTCCAAAAACCAAAATAAAACCTCCCGGTAAGACACAATAGCATAAATAGATACGGGGGAAGCAGTTAATCGGGAATAAGGGATGTAGCTCTCAAGACGACCGGTCGCATCGTCACATCCTCCCCCTCTAAAAACAATTATTCGTCCTCGAACGAGTATAGAGACATACCTGAAGCTGTGAAGAGATGAGGATGACGGCTACTCATATCTTGCTCGGTCTCCCAAGTCGCCTCCTCGACCGGCTGATCCTTCCACTTAACCTTTACTGAATCAATGTTCTTCGACCTGAGATTTCTGACATACCTGTCCAAAATAGCCACTGGCTCCTCAACATAGGATAGATCCTTGTCCAACTGGATTGAGCTGACATCCAATACATGAGCCGTATCACCGTGATACTTCCGGAGCATAGAAACGTGGAATACCGGATGAACTCCTGCTAGGATGGGAGGTAAAGCAATCTCATAAGTGACCTCCCCAACACGACGCAACACCTCAAAAGGACCAATGTACCTTGGGCTTAACTTGCCCTTCTTCCCAATCCTCGTAACGCCCTTCGTAGGCGATACCCGAAGCAAGACCCGCTCTCCCACCATGAATAATACATTGCGAACCTTCCGGTCCGCATAACTGTTCTGTCTAAACTGGGTTGTGCGGAGTCGTTCCCGAATCACCTTCACCTTATCCAGGATATCCTGGACCAAGTCTGTACCCAATAATCTGGCATCTCCCGGCTCCAACCAACCCACTGGGGACCGACACAATCCGGACATCCACCATAATCAAGTATTTCATAAGTATATTTTGTATCTGATTTGTATATATTTTGCATGCGGTGCCTGTTTCTTCCTCTCTAAAATTCCAATTAAAACCTTCTCTCTTGATACAATTTTGATACATATCAACAATTTTATGTAAAAAGATAGAATTGATAACTTAAATACAAATTTTATACAACGATTCCTNTGTCAATGGTGGAGAGTCAAACACCTTCAAAATTTATTGATTGACAATTTCAATTTGAACACCAGTGGTGCAACATGAAAGAAAATTGTTAAGTTAAAATCCATTGATGAATTTTATTAAAACTATCTAACAAGAAAGCATAAAAAACATATAACACCAAATGAAGAAAATTGGGTGGAAAAACAGAGAAGGAGAGTAGAAAGTGGCNCCTTAATAGACGAAATATTCCTATTATGTCAATGCCAATTGAATCAATGTTATTAGCTGTGAATTCGAACTTTTTGGTATTTTCTGTTTCTTCGGATGATATGATGGGTCAATCATTTGCTTCATTGGTTCCAACTCTATTTTTTTTATTTTTCTGATCATGTTTTTGAAAAATTCACTATCCGGACCACCTCTTCTTTAGTATAAAGGGATACGAAAATAACTGATATTTCTTATTTAATTCCTAAATAAAGAATAATCATTTAAAATTTATTTGTAAATAATTGGTAAATCTTATATATATCCATATAATTAAATTAAAACTTGAGTAGGGAGGGTAATAAAATTTCAAATAATATATAACAAGGTAAAAAATCTTTCCGGCGGTGCACAATTATCAACTCGGGTCGATGAATAGAATACAGGGGCTTGACAAGGTAAGAAGGCCCAATAAAAACGATATTTTAAAGCCCTTAAACACAGAATGAGGTATTACACTAACCTAACCAATAAACTATATAAAGGAGCTTTTAATGCTGCATTTCAATTGCAACCCTTCTTAATAATATAATATCTGGAGATTTTTATCTTTATAAAATGTGTTGATAATATATTCTATTACCAAGATGGTTGTTACCAGTAATTAACGTTAATTTTTATTGATCTTCTATGAAAAGAGGGTATGATATTACTATCTGACCTTCAATCCAGCCAACTCATAACAAAATATTAAGAATCTTTGTATTAAATAATTGACAGAATAGTTTCTTGGTTTTGAGTGAGACAATCCATTCATTTTTTTTTTTTTTACCTATTTGCTTATTCTATCATGCCACATTCACCTTTTATCTCATGTAGTTTCCAGAACAACTAAAGTAAGTCAGTAATTTATCTCGAAAGCCTTTTGATTTGCTTGCTTTATGGCGACAAATTTAAAAGTAGTCAGATTTACAAGTGATCATTCAAAATGGCCATAGTTTTAAAAGTAACCAAAATTGAATTATTTTTCATGTAAAGATAAATTTGAACGAGAACACTGTTCAAAATCTAAAATTTATTCCCGTATAATATAGTGGAGTTCTAGCATAAGTATTCCAGTATACAGCATAATATGCTGGAAGTTCAGACACATGTGCTCGAATCTCCAGTACATTATGCTGGAACTTTCCGCGTGTTGGATTTTCAGCATAATATGCTGAAAATTCATACACAAGTGCACCGAACTTTAGTATATTATGATGGATCAGTCTCTATTGCAGCAAAATAGTGGTTATTTTTCAATGACTTGGCAAATGTTAGCCATTTTTAAATGACCAACCCGAAAACTGACTAGCCCGTACTATTTTTACTGCTTAATTTGAAACAAAAGCAAAGTACACTCAATTTATTTGGAGAAATTTCTAGCTGATTTTTGGCACTCGAGATTTTAATTGATGCAAAAATGTACCAATGTCTAATAGCCTTTTTGGCCTTTTTTTTTTGTCAAAAGTGTTCTTCTTTAATTGTTAAAAGTACTTTTTCATCAAATTAACGTATTTGGCCAATAAAAAGAAAAAAAATTCTTTTTTAGTAGAAGCAGAAGCAACTTTTTGTGTGTGTGTGTGTGTGTGGGGGGGGGGGGAGGAATTAGTTTCTTCCAAAAATATTTTTTTAAAAAGTTTTTTTAGAAAAATATACTCAGAAGCACTTTTTTAGGAGCTTGGTCAAACACTTGCTACTTAAAAGTGTTTTCAAATTAATTAGTCAAATACAAATTGTTTCTCACCAAAAATACATTTTAAAAAAATATATATTAAATAAACTGATTTTAGAAGCATCACCAAGCATACTATAAGACTATCCCGTAGCCACTTTGGTAGGACTAAGAGCCGGTTTTGCAAAAATATTTTCTTTCTTTTTTCCAAAAAACATTCATTTTTTTCGAAATCAACATTTGTTCATAAAATTTTCAATTTTCACTTGAAGATGCATTTTGAAAATTTGAAAAACTCTAAAAAGTTATTTTTCAAAATTTTCACTTAAATCACTCACAAAACTTCAAAATAACCCGAATTGAATTTTATGTCCAAACACAACTCCAAATTTCAAATACCATTTCCACTTTTTTAAAAAAATACCATTTTTTGAGATTTTACAATTCTCATGTCCAAACGCCTACTAAGACTCCGTGAAGAGTTTTGCTATTCCTACTTTTCCCTTTTTAAAATTTTGTCGTCCAAAGAATATTCTTTGGTTGAATACTTGAATAGATACCTCAAAAGATGGAGGAAAATTTTGGTGGATACAATTTGGTTAACGGTATTTAGGAATATAATATTGGTCTTCGTATGAAAAGGAAGGGAAGTCATTCTTCTGCTTCCACAATTTTTTCTTATTTCATTTTATTTTATCGTTTTAGAATGTCTATATCTATTTATATCTTCTTGTAATAATATTAGGGGTATTTTTACTTTAGCCCGCGCCAAATACTATTTATATTTGGTAGCCGAAAAGTGTATAATAAAATTTATGTATAATATACAGAATATATATATACACAACATATACAAAGAATATATATTTTTCCGGCTATTTTTTTTAGAGGGGCTATACAATATCATTTTTCCATGACATTACTATAAGAAGTATCCTTCCCTACAAAGGCTTTATATCTTTCTGCTTTTTTGAAGCAAGGATTGTTGTGCTTTTATATAAATTGATACACCAACATCTGAATTGGTGAATTCATACCGACAATTTGTAAGAACCTAAAGTAAACTATTATTATACCATCAAGACTTCCTGCTAAATTAAATAGAAAAATAAATTGAATAAGTAATTTCTTATCTTATTGTGGAAAAAAATAATAGCAAAAAGATGGCAATTTGACTAACCTCAGCCATTTCCGCCACAAAAAATAATGTTACAGTCTCCCATAATTCAACTACTACATAAAATCAGGCATGCAAGCCAGCAAACACGTTAAACATGTTGTAATGTAACCCTATAACTACTCTATGACATTGGCCATGGGAATAGTAGCGCAAGAATATATGTTAAGGGTAAGATTATTCCAAACTTAATATATATGAACAAAAATTGATATTTAATCTATGTACATAATATATTAATACAATAAATATGACGTCATAAACTTGCGAACTAATAACCTTCTGAACCCACAAATTTCATAAACTTCCGAACCAACAACCTTCTGAACCCATAAATTTTATAAACTTTCGAACCGCAAAACTTTCGAAACCTTGAATTTTCGAACTCGTAAACTTCGAAACACATAAACCTCCGAACTCATAACTTTGGAACTTGTAAAATTTTGAACTTGTAAACCGAAAGATGAAAAAAGTAGAACTGAAAAATATTAAAAAAAAGATATTTTTTTCAGAGAGAGGGGGAGGAGGGCAGTGGGGTGGGTGGGGTGTAGAGTAAAAAAAACAAAAATTTGAAAATTACAAAAAAAAATATTAAAAAAAATTGCAGGGGTAGTGTGGGAGTGGTGGGATAGGGGGTGATGGGTGTGTAGAAAAACGAAAAATAGAAAATTGAAATTATAAAAAAATATACTATGGGGCAGGGGGGTAATAGGGTGGGTGGTGACGGAAAAAAAATATTTTTGGAGAGAAGGCATGGGATGGGGTTAGGTGAGTTGGGTGTGAGATGGGTTGGTAAAGGTATGTAATAGGGTGTGGAAACTTAAGAATGAGTTTTAAAAAATATTTTCCCTTCTTTTGATAGGAAAAACATTTCCCTCCAATTGAAAAAAATTAAATTAATGTGGAAAATATTTTTTAAAATATTTAAGTCTACCACACCAAAAAATTAAAATATATTCTCTAATAAATATTTTTTTTCGTACCAAACAAACCCTAAATGTTAGATTCCGTTATTAAAACCGGACAGTCTAAAAAACATGGGCTTTGATAAAAAAGAGTGGATAGGCAAAGCGTGATTTAAGAAACATGTGGGTTCCTTTAATATGCTCCACCATGTTACTTTGTTCAATAATCAAGACAGCACACAAGATTAATGTCACGTCCACAGATTCCTAATATATCAAACGATTGACATAATGACAAAAGGTTATATAGTCTGACTCTCTTAATAACAACATCGTTTTAGATGCAATATTTTTTGTCTGATATAATAAATAATTATTATACGCTTTACTATTTGATATTAAAATGATTTTTTGGCCATTATAAATAATAATTATCCAACAATCAATTAGTTTTCCTTTTTTAATGTAACATATAAAAGATAAGAAAATTATCAAGTTTAAAATCTTAAAAAGTATGCTTATTTCACTAGTTAAATATGAAAGAGAACTAATGCATTATTAATAAATTCATAACTAATCGTATAAAGATTTAAACTCTTAGGATGACATTATAATGCTACCTAGAAAAATAACTTTTTTCAAGATTGATGGAAGAACTTTTGCAATTGTAGTTTGTTTTGTACTTACTAACGATATAACGCTTGAATTGGCGAATATTTGTATTCAAATATTCAGCAAAAAGATATCAAATAATTTTTCCTTGAAGACAATCTAAGGGCTTAACAGTTAAATTTTCTATCTAAATATTTTTTTGAAATTTGTCCAATAAAAAAGATATCATGTGCAAATCTTCAAATTCTATATATATCTTATGCAATATAGAAACTTTGTTTAATGAAAAAGATTGTGTGCATATTTTTAAAACTATTATTAGTAATCTTAATGATTCTATATCATTGTTGGGGTAATTTTTACAAAGACAGTTCTGCTATAAATTGTTCTCCTTTCTAACCGATTCATTGCGTGTCACGTCGCCCTATCCATAGAGGAATGATTCAAAGAGAAAGATCTCAAATATCTGGAGTTTCATTTTGTATATTATATGGATGATCCGATCCTTGACTATTGATGTTATAGGTAAAAATCTGTTATAGAGAGATAAAGCATAACTTAAAAAATCGGTTTTAAGAAAAATTTAACTTTTATAGTGAATGGAATATTGTTATAGAGAGGTCTGACGGTATAATCTACATTAAAAAAAAATAGAAGAAAAATGATAACCAGCAAAGATTAACAGTTGGAATATCATAAGCTAAATGTATAATTAATAATCATCATATGGATTTGCCAAGTTAAATTTAGACGTTGATGCTTCACGTCTTAACCAACTAACTGCCGACATTATTACTGTGAATTATCATATTTTGTTGACTTCTAGCTAAAGATAACAGAAGATATATTGAACAGAATAAGATGTTTTGACTTGGAGCATTCATATAGTTAAAAGACTATTAGGAACCGCAATATTTTGCATGAATTATTGACATCTGGATATCACTATTGTTATTTTCTGATTTTTTAAAATATTATTCTATTCAATAAACAGCAGCCAGTTCGACGTGTCAGTTTAGCAGTTGAGATTGGGGATACTATTATGCCCATCATAATAGATTTGTTGATCGTGCTTTATTCCTTGCCTATAACGAACCAAGGTATTGATGTACTTTAATTTCCACTTATATAAAGTTGAAAATCGTTTGCACATAAATTTAATTACAAAATTGCTTTTTCTTTCTTAAAATGAAATTGTAACATTTTTCAATTTGTGCATCTCACACGAGCACACATATATATTCACTAATATATAATTCAATATGTTGTAAAAATTCAAAAACTAAATTTTCGATATTGGGTAAGATTCACCATATACTAATAGCCTTTTTGGCCAAGCTTTTCCGAGCTAAAAGTATTATTTAAAAAAAAATCAAAATCAAAATTGAAGCGTTTGACCAAGTTTTTTTGAGGGAAAAAAGTACTTTTGAGTAAAAGCACAAGCAATTTTGGAGAAGCAGAAAAAAATAGCTTCTCCCCAAAAGCACTTTTGAGAAAAATACATTTAGAAGCAGTTTTTAAAAGCTTAATCAAACACTAATTGCTGCTCAGAAGTGTTTTTCAAATAAATTAGTCAAACACAAACTGGTTCTCACCAAGAGTACTTTTGAGAAAAATACTTTTAAGAAAAACACTTCTCAAAATAAGTTGATTTTTGTAGCTTGGTCAAACAGGCTATAAATATATACGCACATAAGCCAATAGTAATAGTATGAATGGAACATGAACTGTTCAATCTCTTTCAGGAAAATGCCTTATAGAAACTAACCATTCTTCTCACCCTCCTATGGAAGTAGAGCACGGTGAAAGATTTAATCAGAGGAGACACGTTAGCAGCTTCAGGCTTCGTCATACCTTGTCTACTCGTTTCGGCTTATTTGTACAACAACAATAACAATTATCCAGTATAATTCATTAAATAAGGTCTGGAGAAAATAAGATGTACGTTGCTTTATCCCTATCCATGAAAGATAGAAAAATTATTTCCGATTGACCATCGGCTAAAGATCCCAGCCTATTTGTACTCAACTATAATCTATTCCGTCAGGCTTAAGGGCTCCTCAGTCAATCGTCATTCGTCCGACTTAGTTTAGGACGAAATCGAAGTACCACTATCTCTTGATTGGTCTATTTCCCCCTACCTTTATAGATAGAAATTTCGTATAGCACGGGTTTTAACATTATTAGTTTAATTTTCTTCACACCTACTATAGTCATGATTCCGTTCTTTAAATTTTCTTCAATAATAAGGAATGTTAAGCTCCAGAAATGTTATTAAAAGAAGGACAAAAAATACAGTATCATGCATGCATGCATGGACCCCAGTCAAGTACTAGAAAATTAAACAATATATAAATTGCATGTTACTCGTAGGACCATTCTATTAATCTCTTTAATTTAAAATACCGGTACTGTCAAATCTCTCTATAACAACCTCGTTTGTTCCGATAATTTTGGATGTTATAACGAATTACTATTATAGAAAACATATATTATAGAACACGAAATTTGGTTCCGAAAAAACTTGACTTTTATAATAATGTGTTGTTATATAAGAATGCAATTATAGAGAGATCTGACTGTACATGAAATCTTTTGTTTAGTTATACGTACAACTAAACCATTAATATTATATTTAGATTAAGTGGATGTAATTGAACTCTTTAATGAATATTATATTCAAATTATATGACATTCCTCATAAAAATATATTGAACATAATTGTATTATCGCATAACTCTTGTTTCTTATGTTTGTTGTTTATTAAGGAGTTGAAACAACTATTAAAAACTTCTCAATATTTGGAAAAACGTAAATCTACTTGGGCTTTGAGCTTTCCACCTTTTTTCTTTTCGCATAATTGATTTTTAATAGGAATTTGACATTCTTAATTTTATAGATTCTTATTAGGTGGGAACTTTAGAATTCAACCTTGACCACCAACTTAAGGATAAACAAATTAGAATCCACTTTTGCTTGGTATAATATATTCTTTTATTGGAATAGTAATAAAACGGTAGGTTGAACCAAAATCTGATATTTTCTTTTTATAATATATAAGATCAATGATGACTTCCTCCTTTTGCTTTCTAAGGAAGAAATATATAAAATCCAAGTTTTTATTCTTTTCCTAAATAAGCTGAAATACTATACTATTATTTGCCGTGTCGTTCGGGCAGTTATCATAATATATTATTATTATTATTATTATTAGTGTTTGCTATTTGTTGTTTTATCTTTACTGTTTCTTGAGACGAGAATATATCGGAAATAATCTCTCTATCTCTATAAAGAAGGAATAAGGTATGCGTACAATTGTACATGCTATCTTCCCCAAACCTCATTTATAGGAATACATTAGATTTATTGTTGTCGTTCCTAAATAAGCTGAAAGCAATTACAAAGTTGCATTGTTTTAAGTATTTTTGGAACAATATGTATTTTACATGTCAATAACTTTATTTGATTAGGAACAACTCTTCGTTTTCCTTTTCGAAAAAAAATAAACAAATATTCAATTTAATATTTGTGAACTTATTTAATTAACATAAAGTTTAAGAAAAATTAAAACAGTTGAAAATTTATTATCTTAGACATAAAATCGTCATTAAAAATAAAATATGAATTTTAAGTTAAAATAGTTCCAAATATAATCATTCTTTTAAAGATAGATATGATCGTATAAACTGAAATGGAAATAGCATATCTTTGCGTTATATCCATTTACGACGAGGCTTAATCATTTTGTAGTCTAAATTAGGAACATATGTATAAGACAAGTCAACTGAAAAAAGTCCAAATTTGGAGCTTTCATGCATAGAATAACAAACATGAAGAATTAGAGTTGGTTTTGAAACATTAAAATCAAAACTAACCTATTTCTATTTTCTAGGATAGAGTTATAATTCGTTTTTTCTTAAAGGAAGAAAAACAGGATTCCTTTCCCTTATTGACTATTGATACATTGAAATTGAGGAACAATAATCTTTTATTTCTTGTTTTTCATGTTCACTAAAAAAATAAATATGTTTAATCATGTTTTCTTACAATTTTTAATTACATAAAACGTCTATATTGTTTTCTGTTTTATAGCAATTCTCAAGAAGAGAGTAAAAAAATTAAAAGATTACAGTCAAGTCCAATCATTTCCCAAAACAAAATCTTCCAATTTATGAATCCATATAAGTTTATTTTTCTAATAAAATCCAAATTGGCACATTTTAACCTAATATAAAACCAATTCGTTTAGTAATAATTTCCCCAAACCAAATTCAAATGGGCTAAACTGGTAACATCTCTTTATTTCTATTTACACGTTTTATTTTTTTAAATCTCTTTTGAAAAACTGCATTTCCATATTTGGGATTTCCAGTCGTACCCTATATTTGTGCCACCTTGTAACTTATACCCTATTTTTAAATTATTGATTTGGTAGCCAACTAACCAAAAATTCGGAATAATATGACAATTACACCCTTGACAAAAAAGATTAATCGCGTGATCTGCAACCTCATTCGTGAAAAAAGATTTCCTCTACTCTCATCAGCTATATCATAAAACCAGAAACTTATCCAGATTCATCTTCACAATCACACTTGTATGAAGTTGTTTCACCTTGAAACTAAAACTTCATGCTAATGCATGCTTAAGTTATTTAGTTCATTTGCGAAACTTCATACTAAACATGCTTAAGCTTTTTAGTTCATTTGCTAATATTTCAGACTAAGCTTGCTTAAATTTTTGTCTTGCAATATGTAATTTTATAATGAGTTTTTGCTAATGCATGTTGAAGGTTTTTAGTTCATTTGCTAAAACTTCAGACTAAACATGCTTAAGTTTTTTAGTTCGTTTACTAAAACTTCAGACTAAACATGCTTAAGTTTTTTAGTTCATTTGCTAAAACTTCATATCAAAACCTGTTAAGGTTTTGTCCTGTAGTCAACATTTTTGTCAATAGTCCTGAAGGGAAAAAAACGTCAGTTTAAAACGCTTTTAACCAAAAAATTAAAATTAATTTTATCATTTGTACTTATTTTTTCTTGTGTTTAATCTATCCCGATTAGAAATAATCAAAAGTATTATTTGAATTTCCCATTACAGTACAATAAAATTATAAAATGAAGGGGTAATTTTTCTTTTTAAATATCTGCCATATATAAAAGCGACAGACGAAATTGTCCACGTGAAAATCAGTTCAATTCTACGAGCTTTTAGGTGCGCGTGTACGTCACGTACACCACTGTGTTTATTTTCTTGTCCCTCTTCTGATCTTCTCCTCTTCGCCGTTTCCAACTCAACTTCTCTCTCTTTCAGCTTCTTCTTCTTCAACAGCGCCTCTTTAATCACAGCCGTTGATCATAATTACAGGTCTAGATGTGTGTGTATATATACACATACTCACACATTTAATCCTGTATTACATTAAACCTCTTTGAAAAAGCCTTGCCTCTTTTCTCTTGCCAAGATTTAGCTTTTTCTCTGCCAATCCCTTTAATTGGTATGTTTTCAAATTTCCCCTTTTTATTTTCTTTTATATTTATCTTTTTTTTGGGTTTCTTAGGTATGTGAATTTCTGAGGGTTTCATTATTTTTTCTTTTCTGACAAAATTTAACGTTATATTTATTTGTTTGAGCGAAGAAACGACAGAAAGTAATATAATTTAAGACCCCTTTTGGATTTTTAGATCAATTTTGAAGATTTCATGTTAAAGTTTTGATATTTCTTTTCCTTCATATTAAGTAACGATATTTCAGAAATTTCAATGGGGGTGGTCTGGTGACTCTATTGGTGGTGATGGTGGGGTGATTTCTGTTAGGGTTAATTGATAATTAGGACAATACTTTACTTTTTAATTACTAATTTTATTGCTTAAAAAATAAGTTAGTTAAAGCTTGGATCTTTACAAGATATAAATGAAGATGGTGAAGAGAGAATATTATGAGTTTGTATAGTATTATAAAGTTTGTTAAAGTTAGTGATTTTCTATGGAAGAAACTATATTGGATTTATATGAGCTAATATACTAATTGGTTTGTACATTGGTTTGTGAATTTGGTTCCTGTAATTTGCAAGGTTAAGATGGTTTTGATGATATATTGTAGTGAAGCTGGTTACTAGGCGCTTGTCTAGTCCGTGTGCTTCCGCTTCAGACCATTCTTCAGTAAATGGGCTGCTTTCATTCTAAGGTGAAAAAGCAGTTGCGTGGACACGAAGATCCTGTAGTCCTTGCATCCCAAACAGCATGTAAGTTACTAATTTGATTCTTTAAGCGTGTACACAATGTGTGATACATTTTGAACTTGTCTCGCGATTAAGCTCATGTAGTGAACAGCAGAGCAATCGTGAAGAGAAGTGTCTGTTGTTAGCTTCTTGTATTTGACAAGGAGGTTACTGTTGCTTTCTCCTGTCTTAAAGAGGTGGGACTATAGCTTGAGGTTTATTAATGTGCAAGGTGAGATGATTTTGTGAGATTGATGATGAGGAAATATATGAAGAAGAGAAGGCTACAGAAAACCTATTTAGAATGATGAAAAATTTGAATGAGATGTCATGTTAAAAAAATAAATGAAACATGGACTTCTCGTGATCTGTCTGCGTTGCACTAAGAAATAAAACAAAAGGTAATAGGCTTATTATCTTTCGGTGCTGGGTTTTTCCTTAGGTTCGTTGGTTTTGCACTTACCATCTGTTTGATTTTTTTTTAATTGCCTAAAGTCGGAGCACTAAAGCATTAGACAGTTGTAGTTTCAGCTTCGCCTTTGATTTTATTTAGTTATCACATGTGTGACTGAAAAACAGTTTTAGTACTTACACTTATTCAAGAAAAAGGTTGTGGTGCTTATATTTTCCCCAAGCACTCCAATTGGGATTCAGTTCGAGTATCCAATATCTCCTACCTTCCTTTACTTATTTGTTCTGCCTTTCTCTTGGTTTTCTGCTTTTGCAGTTAGTGTCAGCGAAGTAGAAGCATTGTTTGAGCTGTTCAAGAGTATAAGCAGTTCGGTAATTGACGATGGGCTAATAAGCAAGGTAATTATGCTAAACTGGTAAACGTTGCCTTGTTGGCTTTTAGTGTAAGGTTGTGATTCCTGGTGCATTCAGATGAGTTTTACGAGTTAATACCTGCAGAACTAGGCATATGTTCTCTCTGTCTCTGATCATCAGCTAGTGTTTGTTTTGTTGTTCTCTTTTTCTGTCTCCCCTTCATTTGTGGTTGATCGCTTAAAGGGGTAGGTTTTAGAGGATATTTTAGCTTGGTGACAAGTAGTTGGAAAATCATTTGTTATTTATGGGGTATTACAAAACACACATTTCTAGAAGGAAAAATTTTGAGAAACTTCTCTTGACAATGCCCTAAGGGGAATCTTGTTTTCTTTTATTGTCATTGTTCTCGAGGATAAGGTTAAAGTTATTTACTTCCTAGATATTTAGTTTTGTGTGGTCTATCACATCCCATACTTAAGGTTCTTGAAAAGTTGTGTTTGCTTAAACTGTAGTGCAGTAGATAGTTGAAGCATCATACTCGGGCTTTGTTCCTGTCTTTCAGCAAATTCAGCATTACATATATCTCGTAATCTATACTCTTTAGAGGCAATTTAATTGTATAATTAGTGACCACGTTGTTCTGTAATTACTTGTTAATTCTTTTTTTTATTAAAAAATATAATTTTCTTTTCTTAGGTATTGAGTTTCGTATGGTCTATAATAATATAAACTTAGAGTTCCTGGGAAGTTGTACCTACAGTGGTGAGAGGTAGCGGGTATCGGATGGATTACACCATTGTTACTTAAAAAAGGAAGGGTCCTCCTTGGAAGTTGAAAAATATTTCCTCAAAATGCATGGTAGTAATGACTGAAGCATCTTTTATTTATATTGGTAGTGTTTGGGCTAGTTTGCACACGCCTCGGCTAATTGACTAGACATCATGTCCCGCCTGCAAGCACATGTTACTAAGGTAATTCTATCCACCAAGGTTATAGCAGGTGGATGCGCACCCATTATTTTAGGTGGAATTAGAACCTGGAACCTCCAAGCTTTTAATGACCCTTATCAACCCTTGACCATCTCCTCAGAAACATGGTTGAAGCATCATATTCTAGTTTTGTTTGCTGTTCTTTTAGCTTATTGCAAATTCAACGTTATGTAATCTAGTGCAGTTCTCTTTTGAACAATGTAACTACGTTATTACCGAAATTGTTTTATATGATTACTTTTAGATATTATTAAAATTCAGTTTATCTTACGGCAAATTCATGTTTGACGTGCAGGAAGAATTTCAGTTAGCTTTATTCAAGAACAGAAAGAAAGAGAACCTTTTCGCAAATCGGGTACGATACTTCATTGATTATTTGCTTCAGTTCTGTTTGATATAGTACTGGTTAATTAGCTCTTTATGGGACTTTAAGTATTGTATATTACAGTTTCTCGAGCAAACATGTATTCTGTATATAAGAATACCTACAGTGGTATCCCAAATCCTGGTGATTATGGGATGTGCAGAGTTGAAAACATGTTGAGCTAATGTTTATGTTTGCAATTCTGGGATATTAATTTCCCTTTGGAACTCTCTGCTCGTAGATTTTTGATCTCTTTGATGTGAAGCAAAAGGGGCTCATTGATTTTGGTGATTTTGTGAGGGGACTTCATGTCTTCCACCCCAATGCCCCACAAGAAGAGAAGATGAATTGTAAGTTATAGAGAAGATGGCGTTACATATACTACTTGTTCGATTTACTGCATTATTAGCATAAAAATAGTCGCGTTGAAACTCAACTTTTCCCTGCCTTGCAGTTTCATTTAAGCTATATGATCTAGATGGCACAGGGTTCATTGAGAGGCAAGAGGTATGCTTTTCTTACATATTTTCTCTTTCTCATATGTGAAAGCATCTATAAGCATCTCATTAATGTTTGACTTGCTGAGAGTTGGAGCTGGAGTTTTGTCTGTTATGTTGGCTAATTTTTTCGTGGGACTGAATGTAGTGCTGTCCACTGACACGATTAGGATCCTTTCATCTTACTGTCTGGGGAGAATAATCAGTGCTCCCCTAATTCTCCACAGATGATAGTTAAAACGCCGAAAATTCTTCTTTACCTTTGGCAATTTAAACAGTGGCTTATCACTTTGAGGTACTTTATGATCATGCACAAAGGGTTGAATCTAGCTCAAGTGTTCTTTTTCTACCAGGAAATGAGTATGAAACTGTTGAGGAAGAAATAGACTTTCTGCCCAACTCAACCCAAAAGTTAGCTCAGCTGAGGATGCCCCAAGACCATATTAAAGATACAACAACTCATCCCCTCAAATAATGTTGAATTCTAACATCCTCCGCTAGCACAATTTTGAGCATGTGAGCATGCATAACCTACCATGGGATCCAATTATGGGTAACATCATGGAAGAGTCGGGCTATTATACAATATTCTACTGTTTTCACCATCATCTTCTTTTTTTCAAACACTAGCCATGTGATCACCCTCATCTATAATCTTTAGTAATTAAAAAGAGTACATATTTTTATCTACTTAGTTATGTCTTCAATATTCTCTCACGTGCGCGGCGGCGTAGAACTTTTTTTTGATAATGGGTGACAATGAGATTTAAACTCCAGAGTCCAGAAGTTTGCCTGGTCTAGTACCATATTAAGAAAAATGGGCCTTGGATCTAACTCAACAAAAACAATTAGCTGAAGACCATACAAAGAGAGAGTGCATATTCGGGAAAAAAGACCAGTTAATGAGTACATATTCAAAAAAAAAAAAAACCCATATAAAGAGACTACAATCTACACCCTCAATGAATGTGGGGCTTCAGTAGAAACAAAGGTGATAATAGTACAAACTTATACTGTCTGCACCAATATATGTATGCCTTCTGTGGTGTCTTGTTCATTCTGGATTAAACAAGCGAAGTAGTGATGACCTATTGTGATGTTACCTGCTGTGATGTTCTCTTTTTTGGTAATTAAACATTTCACTAATCACCAAGTAAGGAGTGACAAAACACAGCTAAGCAAACACTGCTTGCTGCTCTCAGTACAAAAGCAGAAACTCTAAGGCGTCATTTGGTAGGAGGTATAAGAAAAGTGATGTATATGTTATATTAGTAATGTTGGGTTAGTTATGCTGGCATTAGTTATACTGAGATTATTTCTTATCCACGGTTTGGTTTGGTCTATTAAAGCATTGCATAATTTCTAAAAAAATTGATTATTTACAAAAAAGCCCTCCACATCTTAACTTTGTACATTGTTTTTATTATAACAATTTTATTACCCTCGACATTCTTTACTCTCTCTAAAACCAACCTTTTTTAACAGGGGAGAAAAAATAGAAGAGAAAACTAATTGAAATATTAAAGTTAAAGGAGAAGAAAAATTGAATTGCTATGACATATAATACAAAATACCAATTATTAAAAAAAGAGAGGAAGAATTTCAACAATAAAGAAAACTTCAGTTTATACTTTGAACGAATTCAAAATCAAATTTAGTATTAAATATGATATTATTTTGATTATAGTAGAATGCTAAAGGGGAAAAATTAATTAAAATAACAGAAAATTAAAATATATACAAAATATAGCAAAAAGTGTCTGGAATAGGTTTTGAGGGATTTGAGGGGCAATTATGTCTTTAACCATGTTTATGCAAGTATTAAAAATCCTTGCATTGCTAATACCATGGTTTGCTATGCATTAGTTATACATAGGATAATACCTTATAGTAATGCAAATGACCCCTAAGACTATCCAACTCTTCTAGGTAGTAAGAAGCACACCTCCTAGGCAAGTTTTCTTCCCAATCCTCTAGTCCTCTTCTTAACTCATATAATCTCTGAAACTCAGAAAGAAAAGAGAACTCGTAATCTTCTACTGGATGTTTTCAGCAGTTCTTCCTGTTTTCGGCATTGCTTTTTCTAATTTTTTACTCTTGCAATATACTCTCTTATTTATAATACCCCTCGTGGGTCAGAAACGTGAAGAGCATTGTAGTTTGAACACATATTCACTTTAGAAAGTTGCGTAGTTCTTCTTCTTCTCTTTTTTACCGGCTTTTTCTAGTTGTTTAGTGTTGCAATATGCTCTCCTATTATTTATTAATCTCCTTTTGGGTCAGGAAAGGTGAGAAGAGCAGTTTAGTTGAAGACATGTTTGGTTTTAGATAATTGTGTAGTTTCCCTCTGCGTAAGGCAACCTTAATTTTTGTTTGTTGGCATAGGAGACCATTCAGTATTTTCTCTTCACTGTTGGTCTATTTCTCAGTTGCTTTCTGCCTTATTTTAAGCTATAATAGCTTACACAAGAAGCACTTGTCAAATACGGGTAAAAGAAGCTTTTGTACAAGACTTTACTGAGGCATTTCCAACCATTAAATTGTCGTCTTTATTGAGTGGTTTTGGTTCGCATTATTTACAATCAGTAGCTATCCCCACTTTTCTCAAAGTCCTTTGCAGCTTTTTTGGGACATGGAAGCAGTAGGTTTTTGGTCTATTTACTTGTGCCTTCTAAGTTTGATGAAGGGTTATGCCAAGATTACTCGATGTTATAATTAAAAATTTGTTTCCATATATGTGTGCAGGTTTCTTAATTATCTGCAATTTTTGGCAGGTTAAACAAATGTTAATTGCACTTTTATGCGAGTCTGAGATGAAGTTGGCTGATGAGACTATAGAGAGTATTCTCGATAAGGTAATCTACTAACTGACTAATTAAACTTCCAATGTTCTAAACGTAACCATAGAAACCTCTATCCTTCTGTCTAAGAAGAGGTTAAAAGACCAATGCATTTTGTGTCACTGAGAGATTGGTAGCTTCAAGATTAAAATTAGGGAAGTTTTCATTCACAGGACTGGTTTCTTACTTTTATCGATATCATGGAATTCTGAATAACCATAGATTCTTGCCTCTATATGTAGACTTTTGTTGAGGCAGACACAAATCAGGACGGAAAGATTGACAAATCTGAATGGCAGATTTTCGTTGGCCGAAATCCTTCATTACTAAAGATAATGACACTTCCCTATCTAAGGTACCATAGTTTCTCAACTAATAATACATTGACTGATGTCGTCTTCTGATGAGATTTATGTTTTGTTATGCAGGGATATTACAACTACTTTTCCTAGTTTTGTGTTCCATTCTGAAGTTGATGAAGTTGCTACATAATTAGGAAATGTAGTTCAGATTATTCTTTTCTTTTTCCTTTTCTCTTAGTATTAGATGCACGAAATGTTGTTCGAGTATAGGAAATTTGAGGCCGATGATAATACCAAGAGTATCACATTGGGTGGGGAGGATGCTAGCCTCCCTCTGCAAATTGATTTTATCATTCCCTAGTATGCCAATGATAGTGTGCAGGATAGTGAAGTCACCATCCGGTCTAGTTATCGTGCACTTTTTATCAATCCTCTTGCAAGATGATTGTAATTCATATGTTTTAGGTTGTCTTTTTTTCGACACCTGATAAATTGGAACGATACATAGAAGATTATGGTTAGTGCGCTAGGATGTGGCACAAACGGTCAAGAAATGGTCAATTTTTTGTTGCCACTGCATATCAGAGATTTTGTACAGATCAATTCTCCCAAATTATTTCTGGACTAGAAAACTCATCAAAGTGGGGTTAGGATTGGCTCTAGTAAAGTAAGCTCCACTATTTTCCAATAGGGTAGTCCCATTTACTGGGGCCAATCCCCGGGCAGCCCGGCGGGTTTTGTGAACTAAAGTCAAACTTTTTGAGTGATTTTAGCTTCTTTTTTTTTTAAAAAGAAATTTATTTATTTGAATTATATTTTTCTAGAGTTTGTTAGATACAAAGCTATTAATAATTTTCTTATAATCTGTAACTCCTAATTAGTGTTTCTTAATTTAAAATATAGCTAATCCGTTTAACAGTTATTGTATGAGGTCTACCCAATACTAGATGCAGAGGCACATGATAGATTGATATGAACTAAGGGTGTCTAACGGGTAGGCCGGGCCGGGTAGATAATTTTTTGAACCAGACGGGTTAGGGGTACGAGCCGGTTCTGGTTAATTGTCAACGGGTTTAACGGGTTCGGGTTTATCAGTGTAAAAAATAACCCGTACGGGTAGGGGTTTAAGGGGCCGGGTCGGGCCGGGCCAGGTTACAGGCATTTCAATTATTTTTTTTGAAGTTTTTGTACACGTATTGTAATTTAAATAAAATATAAAGTAAAATATATAAAGATAACAATGATTATGGAAAAAATTGCACTTATAAATTGCAAGTGCAACATGTATTTCAATTTTCAATTTTCAATTTTCAAATTTCAAAATTCAACTCTTATAACTTACAAGTTACAACCAAGTACTAAATTTGACAAGTACTAAATTCAAAGGTTTTGCATTGCCCTTGTAAGTTCTTCATAATCAATATGAACTGATTGTCCTTCTTCTGGAGTGTTAAATTCAGATGGGTTACCATGTGTTAATATATCTCCAAGTTCCTCGTCTTCTGGGCTATCAACATCTTCACGTCCTTGATTTCTTCGTTCCGATCTAATCCAATCTCTGAAACATACTAAAACTTCCAAAGCATTGCTTCCCAATGAGTGACGGGTGTCTCCTAATTGTTGTCTTGCTTGACTAAATGCACTCTCTGATGCAACAATTGAAATTGGCACATTCAGCTAAGGGTGGCAGGGGGGCCGGGCCTGGCCCGGGCCCGAAACGGGCTAGTGGGCTAAACGGGCCGGCCCGTGGGGGACGGTTCCTTACTTTGGGCCCGTGAGCCCGGGCCCGGCAGGCGGGCCTGGGTCGGGCCAAGCGGGCCCACCGGTCAAAAATCCAAAAAAATAATAATTTCTTTTTAAAAAAATGGCCAACAACCATATTTTTAAAATCTAGCCGTTTGAGCTTTAAAAGAGCCGTTTGGTATGTTTAAAAAATAGCCAAATGGCCCCCAAACTTTGTTTTAACCCCAAACTTTTTATAATTATACTTTTTTCTTTTTTTCAACTATAAATACCCCCTCATTCTTTCATTTTTACTCACAAAATCATCAATATCTCTCAATCTCTCTCTAATTTTCTTCTATTATTGCTTACTTTATTATTGCAAATTGTGAAAAATTGTGAAGTTGGTGAATTGAAGTATTCAAAGTCTTCAAGTCTTCAACATTATACAATTTTCAAGAAGTTGTTCGTCAATTCGGTAAACTCGTTTCAACTCTTAAGTTTTAATATTATAGTTTTGTTTGTTTAATTTATTTTCCTTATAATTAATATGGACTTATCTTAAAAAAAATATTTGGTGCTAAGGGTAAATCTAAAATTGGTGAATCTAGTAGGCAAGTTACTACTCCACCCCCGGCTCCCCGACGTAGATCTGTTACCCGTCCTCCCCCACCTATTATTCTTGATAGTGATAACCCTTGTTTTCAATTTACTGATAGTCAGTTTATACATGATCTTACACCAGCTTCACAATTAAATGATGAATATATGAATACTCTTTATGGTAATACAACTATCGATGAAAATTATGAGGAAAATGATGATTTAGATGAAACTCAACCCGATTTAGATGATACACCTACTAGTCCTCTTGTTAACCAAACTGATAATAATTCAAATGATGCCCCGACTGACCCTCATGCNAATAAGGCTAAGTGTAAAACTTGTGGGTTGTTGATGTCTCATAAATTTAATGACCACCGTGGCGGTACGGGGAGTTTGAGTAGACACATACTGAAACACCCTGAAGCTAAAATTAAATTTCAATAAATGAAATCTCAGCAAGAGGGGACAAATGTAGGTATTCAGGTTAACCCTAGTACCGATCAAATCTAATTCAACCGGGAATTAACACTGTTACCGGTTGTATTTTATATTACGATCCAAATAAATATCGTGAAGAATTGGCAAAAATGGTTACTGTTATGTGCTTACCATATAGTTTTCCCTCTAACCCTCACTTTGTCTATTATATTAGAAGAATTTTTAATCCTACTTATAAAGGATGGTCTCGCACAACCGTAAAGTCTGATATTCATAAATATAAACATGAATATGAACAATATTTGCACTATTTATTTACTCATATTAGTAATTGCATTTCTATTGCTACTGATATTGGTAAGAGTGGTAATGACTGTGATTATTTAACTGTTACCA
>MDKH01149081.1:0-43370 GCA_005239495.1 Nicotiana undulata | reverse complement strand
TTGGCTAGCCTAGTACCACGATAGGCGCCATCACGACCTGTTAGGATTTGGGGTCGTGACATTGCATCAAGTCTATCTACACATATACCACCTTAATGCTATGGAATCTTTAAGAGCAAAATAAGCTCAACCTTATAAAGCATTACCACGCGCCATAGGGATATGAAATGAAGTGCATATTGAGGTATCATATGGCTTTGGTTTACTACAAACGGGTATCCAACATACTTCCTCAATCCATGAGCTTTAGCCCCACCCCCTCGAGGTTTCAAGGATAACTCTCCTTGCCAAACCCTTGGTTAAAGGATCAACCAAATTTCTTTCGGGTCTAACATATTCCAAGCAAATAACCTCAATATATAGTGCATATTGAGGTCTCATATGGCTTTGGTTGACTACAAACGGGTATCCAACATACTGGGCTTTAGCCCCATCCCCCTCGAGGTTTCAAGGATAACTCTCCTTGCCAAACCCTTGGTTAAAGGATCAGCCAAATTTCTTTCGGGTCTAACATATTCCAAGCAAATAACACCATGTTTCAACAACTGTTTTACTGCACTATGCCTAACATGGGTATGTCTTCTTTTTTCATTGTACACACTATTTTTGGCAATTTCAATTTCCCCATGTGAGTCACAATGTAGAAAAACTGGTGAAGCTTGTCTTCCCCACAAACGCAGCCAATAAGTTTCTCAACCGCTCGGCTTCTTGCACTTCCAACTCAAGAGCAATGAATTCAAACTCCATAGTAGATCGTGCTAAACAAGTCTATTTTGAAGACTTCCATGAAATAGCCACTAGTGGAGCTAACTTCATCATTGTCTGTAAACCTGTTTGCATCACAAATCCTTTTAAAACATCATGAAGTTTATTAAAATGCAAACATCAATCGATAGTACCTCTCAAATACCTTAACAAACTATGAAGAGCATTCTAGTGTTCACTACTGGGGTAGTGAGTATATCTAGTCAATCTACTAACATCATAGGCAATATCAAGTCGTGTATAATTTATGAGAAATATTATACTAACAATTATCTTAGTATATTCAGTTTGAGAAATACTGATTCCTTATTCTTTCTCAAATGTATGCTAGGATCATAAAGAGTTCTCACAGATGCTACATCTAAACAATTAAACCATTTCAACATTTTTTTCAATATAATGAGATTGAGATAATGAAAAACCATTAGAAGTTTTTTTGATTTAATCACTAAAATCACATCTGCTTCTCCAAGATCTTCATATCAAATTTAAAAGACAAAAAATTCTTAGTCTCAGTAATAATACATTAGTGCCAAAGATTAACATGTCATCCACATACAGACATATAATAACACAACATGATCCTATCATCTTGAAATAAATACAATATCAAATACATTAACAACAAAACTATTACCCACTAATGTGCTATTAAATTTTTCATACCATTGTTTAGGTGCCAGCTTTACACCATACCAAGTCTTTCTTAATTTGTATTCTTTATTCTCCTATCATTGGATCACAAATCCCTCAGGTGGAGACATATAGATCCTTCCTCTAAATCATCATTTAGGAAAGTCGTTTTAACATCCCTTTTATGTATCACTAAATTATGAATTGCGGGTAAAGCAACAAGAGTTCTAATAGTCCCATCTTAGTTACTGGAGAATAAGTGTCAAAGTAATCAATGTCTTTCGTTTGTTTAAAACCCCTATTAACAAGTCTAGCCTTATATTTCTCAATTGTACCATCAGGTCTCAATTTCTTCTTAAATATCCACTTGCTACTTATGTGTTTCCAACCTTTAGGCAAATCAGACAAGTCCCAACTGTGATTAGAAACTATAGAGTCTAATACACTTTTAATGGTCTCTTTCCAAAAACTAGCATCTATTGACCCCATTGCTTCATTATAAGTCTTAGGGCCTTCTTCTATTAAATGGATAGACACTAATTCATCATTCAAAACGTCAAGATCAATATTTTCAGTCAAGAAAGTAGTGATAATGTCAGGAGCATAGATAGCTTCAATTCTACGCCTCTTAATCTTTCTAAGTTCATTTTCATGCTCATTATCAGTAACACTAGAAAAAGGCACAATATGAGAATTAACAGACATATATTAAGAAGCATTATTAGGCATATCACTAGGCACATAATATTTCAATGGAAAACTATGCTCAAATAAACTCTGCATCTCTAGATTCACAAATAGAACTATCATTCAAAGACATAAATATATACGCAACACCATTTTGAGCATAACGAACAAGGTGGGTTGCTCTGATGGTAAGCACCCTTCACTTCCAACCAAGAGGTTGTGAGTTCGAGTCACCCCAAGAGCAAGGTGGGGAGTTCTTGGAGGGAAGTATGCCGAGGGTCTATTGGAAACAGTCTCTCTACCCTAGGGTAGGGGTAAGGTATGCATAGACACTACCCTCCCCAGACCCCACTTGTGGGATTATACTGGGTTGTTGTTGTTGTTGTTGTTGTTGTTATTTTGAGAATAACCAATGCAAATAGCATCAAAAGTCTTGGGTCCAATAGTTACTTGTTTAAAATCAAGTAGACCAGCCTTAGCCAAACAACCCCACACTTTCAGAATTTTCAAGTTAGGGGAAACCCCTTTTGATAACTCATATGGGGTTTTATCTAACTTCTTATGAGATACTTTATTAAGAATATAACATGTAGATAAAATAGCTTCCCCTCACATATTATTAGATAAACCCAACGTCCTTAAGGGTTCTATTGTTTCGTTTGGCTACACCATTTTGTTGGGGAGTGTAGGGAGCGCTAGCCTCATGTATAATATCATTTTCTCACAAAAGGCTTCTATAGTATTAGTAATATTCACCACCCATGTCAGACCTAAGACTCTTGATTTTTATTTCTAATTGATTTTCTACTTCTGTTTTGTATTTCAGAAACATGCTTTCAACCTCATCTTTTGACTTAAGAAGATATACCTTAGTGTATCTAGATAAGTCATCTACAAAAGTGATGTGATATTTCTTTCCACCATCACTAACAGTGTTCTTGAAATCAGCTAAATCTGAATGCACTAGTTCAAGCAATTCTGTTTTTCTACTAGTTTCATTCTTAAAAGATTCTTTGGTATGTCTTGCTTCTACACAAATAGGACACCTAGAAAAAATATCAACATTAACTGTAGGAATCAATTCTATTTTTTAAGTCTTTTAATAGAAGCAATATTATCATGACCTAGTCTACCATGCCACAAATCAATAAACTCGGCAACATAAGCAGAATTGAAAAAACTAGCATTATTAGTAATCTCTTGAGCGATGTTTGATCGCGGCCAAATCCACACTACTATTGTGTAGTGAGGCGGTCACTGCAATAATAATACCCAACTAAGTTCGGGATCGTATCCACAGGGAGTTAACAAATGGGAATTAGGTTTATATCTAAGTGAGTTGTAAGTTTTGGCTCTAATTTCACTTCCACATATTGATTGGTGTTCTAATTCTATTTTACTCTAGTGATTGCAATTAATAATACTAAGGACAATATTTTTGGTTTTGGGTTTTTCAAATGTTTGAAAAGACTAGGGTCGTGACTCTACCTAGGTAGTTATCTAACGGGTTGTATATTCTAGGGCAAGCTTGATTAGTTGGGGTTGTGATATAGCTATCAAGCCCAGGTACTCACTCTATAACTCTTGGTAGTTTGGGTGATTCTTCCCAATTTGTCTTTCTTAAGTCCAAATGAGTATTTACACAAAGCAAGTGATCTTAGCTCAAATCGGGTATTACTATCTTTAGGTTTTACCCTTTAATTGGGGCTATCAATTTCTTAAGTTCACCCCAATTCTTTGTTAGCCAAGTTTTCTTAGACTTAGTCTCTCTTTGTCAAGTAGATACTAAGTCATTTAGGCATGAATCAATGTTTTCAACCATTAATTCTTGAGTTCTAACAAGAACTAGGCTAAATATCACTAACCATTCACAAACAAGCCCTAAATAAAACACCCATTAAATACCCACATTAGAATTGGGTCACAACCCTAGCTATGGGTTTATCTACTCATGGAAATTACAAAAACTAAAGAAGAATTGAATATAGAATCCATAATATTAGATTATGGGAAGAAAATCTGTGTTTAAAGAAAAATCTAGTACAATCCAAAAGTAGTAAACTAAGACGACACAGGTGCTCCTATAAAACATAACTTAACCTAAAAATGACAAAAAGTTCTATTTATACTAAGCTGAAAATATCTGAAAACAATACCCCTACGGAGGTTGTGCGGCCGCATAATTTTGAGTGTGGTACGCATTTCTTGAACTGGAGCTCTGGCTTTTGCGGATCGCACAATTTTGAGTACGACCGCACTCTTGATTATGCAGCCGCATGAAAATGATGTGGTCCGCACTTCTTCACTTTGGACTTGAACCAGCTCTCTGAATCTTCATTCTCGCGGACTGCACAATTGTGTGTGGGACCGCACTTGACATCCTGCGGCTGCACAATTTTGGTGCGGTTCGTACTCCTTCATTTTGCCAAAATGTCAACTCTCCGAATCTCATCTATTGCGTCCCGCATAATATTGAGTCGGCCACACAATATTTGTGCGGTCCGCACTTCTTGAGTTGCACAAATTCTATTCTCTAAACTTTCTTCTGCGGCCGCACTGGAATTATGTGGTCCGCATAGTTGGCCTCTTTCCCTTTTTTGGTTCTTGTTCAACTTTTGACTCCTTTATGAGTTGATTTTGATTCCTTTGGCTCATAACATTCCTGTAAGCAAGCACATTTCATTAGTTTTTGGGAATACCTTTAAGTGTTTTTTACTTAAACCACAAGTAAAAGAGAGCAAATAAGACGTCAAAAACCCTATTAATCAACTCCCCCAAACTTAAGCTATTGCTTGTCCTCGAGCAAATAAGGAAATTCCCACATCCACTAGAAAAAAAGATATTTGAGCTGGCCTAAGGTGTATCAATCATGCATCAATTGGGACTAACAGCTACCCTCAACACATATGAATTATCAACAACACAATGTTTTGACTTTTGAGTACCATAGTTCTAATGTGACACTTGAGCATCAAGAGTTGACATTATTTATCAAGGAAGCTCGCTTTATCACATAGGTCATTGTGGATCCCAAACTCCTCCTCCTATACTTTCCATGAGCAAATATCACTTTAAAATATAACACTCGAAACAAGGATTGTGAAGAAGTTCGCTCATCTCTCTCAAAAGAATGTCACAAGTCAGGCTCTAAGTACCATAAGCTTGCCCTTTATGTAAATCACCACTAGTGTAAGCTCTTTCAACTTGAAATCATATAGGGATTTTGCGGGATGTAATGAAGGCTTTTGTATTAAGGTAGGACTTGTTGGAATATGATGGTTTTATCTTTCCTTAAGCACTCCATTTTCTCTTTTCGGCTCATACTTTCTCGACTCTTTGAGTCATTTTCTTCTTCCTTGGGGGAACTAGAGAGACGTAATGTCACTCTTTCTTGATCATGACAATCATTTTTCTCCTTTTCTATTTACTTCATGCCTTTCATCATTTGTTTCTTTAAATCCCTTCAACTTTCTACCTTATTCACTTTCTTTTTGAAATTTTGCTTTTTGGCCTTTCTTTCCTTTCACTGCCTTCCCTTGTTTTCATTTATTTTTCTTCTTTGTACCTTTTATCACTTTCTAACTCCTCGTCTCTCCCCAAACTTATGCTTTTGCCAATTATTTTTTAAGAATGCTAAGGACAGATTGGGTGCCAAGAGAGGATCATTACAAAACAGATAAATTCTTGTCACATGGTTATTGAAAGAAAAGGTTTTTTGGCTCAAAGGGATTGACTAGGGATATCACATTGGTAGGATATGGAAGTTTCCAAGTTTAAAATTGGATCAAGGAGATCCTACAATCATTTCTCAAGTCGAGCTACACTTAGAATTTTGCCTAGACAAACATTCGGGGCAAGTTCTAGACTTATTGGCACGGGAACTTGGACTTGCAGGTCAATACCTCTCCTCTCAAGCTGCTAGATTGCTAAAGAGAACAGAGTCGAGGGCCCACAACAACCCTAGCTAAGATTGAAAATCACAAATGGCTCGATTGAACCACTTGATGATTGTTTAAGCGAACACAAGAGTCTAAAGGTCACAACTAGAGCTATTCTATGCCAGCAACTTTGTTTCTAACCATAAGGTCGGAGGTAAATGTGTTAGTACCAAGTGAAGCCTACTTGAGACACTTTTATTCATTACTACTATATTTACCAAAACATAAAAGAAAACTGACGTAATTCCTTAAGAAGGTTGTCACGCCATCCATCGTTGGGAACAGCCACCCGGTTCACACAACATCCACCTTTGAAAAGAACCGTGGCATTAAGAAAATCGAAGACTTATTGTTCACACAAAACGTAAAAAGAAGCTAACAGATTAAAAAGAAGCTACTAAAGTAAATAAAAAGTTATGCTACTAAGGAAAAACAAACTAAAGAAGTTATGAAGTAAACTACAGAAGGTAAAATGAATATACAAAATGAAGTAAAGCGAATATATACATAAGGGAACTGAATATATACATTAAATAGGGAAAAATATATACATACCAAAGTGATTTTTTATACTTCAACGCCACACAAGAGGGGGGGGGGTGATTTGTGTGGTGTCCAATTTTCGAGTGTTGTCTCAATAGAAGAACCTGGTTCTTCTTGGTGCTCTAACTTATACTGGTACGGAATAATAAATGCAGTACAATATAAACACATATATATTTACGTGGAAAACACCTGGCTCAAAAGGTGAAAAAACCACGACCTACTACTCAATAGGATTTTCCCAAACTCTTCAATACAACTCTGAGCCAAAACAACATTTACAAAATAAACTCTTTTGTAAACCTAGGATTAACTCTAACTTGAACATCCTCTCGCTAATGCGACAAGCTTCAAGTTAACTCTAACTAGAATAGTGTGTATCTATTACAATTTCTTCTAATAAAGCTGGAAGATACAATATCAAATCACCTACTACAACCAACTAGACTCAAAAGACAAACAAATGGAACTGGTTCTTCTAGCTGGTCAGTAGCCTTTGTGTCGCACAAGGATTCTGCTTGCAAAATTTCTCTGGTGATTTTGCTTTCAGTTCTTGCTTCAATTATGTCTTTGTGCGATCTCTTATTCAGTAGGAATACTTCAACATTATATAGCGCCAGTAGTTGAGATGTTCTTGTTTAGTTCTAATGCAACTCTTCCTTGGTGGAAGAGTTTGTGTTTATCTCAACTTCCTTACTTTGTTTATGTCCTTGCTGAGCTCGAACTCTACTCTCTTATCAATTTGCAACCTTTTCGCATTAGGAGACAACCTCTTAGTTCATGGATAATTCACAGATCATGTTTATCTCATGTGCATGTACGGTTCTTGTGTCAATGGGTCTGTTCGAGTATGTTTGCCTTTATGGACCTGGTTCAACTTGGTAGTCATTTGTCAATATTTAAAACCATGCAGTGACTTGGGTCAACAAATTCCCCATTTTTGATGATGACAAAATTTGTGCTTAACCCTGTATAAACTTCAAACACTTTGTATGGTTTTAAGAATTTATCATAGAGAGACCAGGTTCATTAGGTTATAAATATCACAACTATTTGAATTTTGAAAAGCACATATCTTCCCCCTTTTGGAATAATCGAAAATTTGCAAAATGATAAACTTACCAGAGTTGTTAACAATTACTCATGGTCATTGAGGCAACTGCAGGTGCAAAACATGATTAATCATCAAAAGAAACCAACAAATGTAAGCTGTGTAAGAAACTGAGAGAAGTCAATAACAAAACAAAAAAATTCATTGATTGGAACGCAATTCAAGCACCATACAAAAAACAAAATTAAAGAAGTCACTACCATGAGCAAAAACAAAAAAAAACAAAAACAGAACAAATCCCGAACTGGGCAATAAGGGGTTTTTTGGTGGCTCTAGAATTCCTAAGGTTGAGAAGGGGCAAATGAGGTTGGGGTCTTGGCTTGAAGGAGAGAAAGCATTTGTTGAAGAACACCTTCATTTTTCTCCTTCTCCTTGGCTAGTTCAACTCTATGAGTGTCCCGCTCAACTTCAACCTCATGAAGGCGAGATTTCAATCGAAGGATCTCCGCATCCTTTATCTCTCCCTCCTGCACCAATGACCTGCCATTGCTATTGACTGGCTACTTCCTAGATGAACCAGATCCATCCTCAGGAACATTGACAAGATAATCACATGTCAGCAAAGTGTTCTTCCCAAAATAATCCTTAGCATTTTCCATCTCAGCCTTTTTCACCGGAACCTTGAAATGGGCAAGCACATCCGTCAGAATAAAGCCATAAGGAATAGCGTGTGCTTTAGTTCCATTTACAACTCTGTCCAAGAGCTGAATGATGAAAGCTGGACAGTTAATCTGCTTTCCCCTATACATGCACTCCATAAGTGTTAAGTCCATGTAACTGGCGATGTGCCTACGCTCTTGTCTTGGCAACAGAAACTTGATCATAAAATCGAAGAATAGCTTGTTCTGGGGCTTCATTTCACTTTTGAACACTGGCCTGGGCTCAGGTTCCTCCTCATTTTCACAAAAAAATTTGGTGATGTTGAGAGCTGAGGCCATTCCATCGAGACTAGGCCATCTTTGCCTATTGTAATCATCATAGCCCTCAAGAGGTATATTTAGAATCTCTTCCAGTTCCTTTGCATCAAATGTGATCTGAATCCCTTTAACTGTGGAGGTCACCCTGCCATCTTTGACACTTGCATTGGCCGTAAAATCCACCAGTTCGTTCCTTGCCAGCCTTCCTTCCAGGTGAAGGACCATGTCCTTCCACCCCTGCACATCCAACGCATTCAGCAAAAAGAGCATTCCGGATTCTTCCAGATCTCTCACCAGTTTTCCCTTAAGAATAGTACGCTTGCCAAACATGGTGAGTTTGTCAGATTGCTCACTAGACATCTCCTCCTCTCCTCCACTCCATTCTCTATCTTCTTCTTCTTCTTCAACAACCTTCACTTTCTTGGCCTTGGACCTGGTCTTTTTTGCAGTGCTTGAGGGTGTGGCAGACACAGAAGCTGACTTCTTTGAAGAATCCTTAGCCTTCTTGGGCTTGGGTGTCTCAACCACAACTGGAGCAGGCTGCTCCTCATGATGGACCAGGTCCATCGTATCATCATCAACAATAACAGCCTCAATAGGCTCTCCTACTTTTGCCTTTCCCTTGGAAGCTTTCTTTTTCTTGCTCTCTCTCAGAGCCCTCTCCAACTCTTCTTCCCTTTGTCGAACATCACTTCTTGTAGCATAAACTTTTGGGGCAGGAGCATCAGCAGATATAGAAGCTTTCTTTTTCTTTGTAGGAACTAGAGTAGCAGCCTTCTAGAACTTTTGAGTTCTCTTCTTGTTGGGGTTATAAGACTCCCCCAGATTCCTCAACATCTCAACCAGTGTCTCCTTGATAGATGAACCAGGTTCATATGCTGATTTATGTAAGCTCTATAGACTTGCTGTTTCTTCCCCAACAACACTTCCCCCTAAATCTGTGACTCCATCTTCATCAATCACAAGAGCGGGGCCACAAATAGCCAACGTGGCACTGTCCTCCCCAGGTCCCCTTACAGAACCTCCTTCTCCCTTTCTCTCAAGAATTTTATTTCTTCCCAGTTTTCTTTGCCTATCCGGCACTTATACATCAACAACTGACCCTACCAACACAAACTTGTTTTCAGTAGTAGCAGTTTCAGATTCAACTTCAAGATCACCTTGCTTAGAACTGGATGAACCTGGTGTTTCATCCTCGTTAGCGGATTTGAAGGATTCACTTGAGGATTCAGAATCATGAACCTCGCTGGCTTTAAGAATTTTCTCCAAGAATCTTGCGCGAGAGCCAGAAGCAACTGATTTTCTAGACAAAACTTTTACTCTTCGTGCCCTGGGGGCTGGATGGGTTAGGTGTGGGTTCAGGAGTGGGTTCAAGAACTTGAGGGTTTTGAGGGGATGAAGATCTGTTTGGTGAATATGAACTGTAAACTGAAGGAGAATTAGAACTGGAAGTTTCTTCCGCATGATCAGAGTTTGTGGAGGAAGATGAAACAGGGGGTGGTGAAGACATTGTTATGAATAATTTTGGAAGAGAAGAGACGATCAATTTTGGTTTGATTAGAGTAAAGAACTTGGTTCGACTTAGTATGTTATGAAGAGGGGAGGTAATGATGACCCTTTTATAAGATGTGGCTATGAAGTGTTCAACGGGCAGAATTAGTAATCAAGTGGGAGTCTAATCGGTGTAAGAGTGCCATTGATTAGATGGTTAGGAATCCCCTATATCTAGGCTAATTAAGTAGCGATGGGACTTCTTGGAACGGGTTCATTTTGGGATAAGTACAAAGAATTTGGAATGAACCAATTATAGATAGAGTCCTGCTCATGTGTGATTGTAATTAATTTAATAATTGTATGGAGATGAGCACGTACCTTGTCAGTTAGATGAACCAGGTTCATCGTGTTAAAGTCTTTAATTTGCCTCAATTTACAAAGATAGAAAAATATCATTAGCAACCAGGGAATCATATTAATACATGGCAATAAAGTATGATAGTATAGTCATGATACTGAGCAATGATTAGTCTGGTTGATTATATATGTTAGTGTTTCTAGCCAAAAAAAAAATTCAATTTTTTTTCCATTTTTGTTTTTCAATGAGGTGATCTTAATCATCTCTAATTCAAGCCGGTTTCTCGCAAAATGCTCCCTACTTAGTGCTTTAGTAAAGATATCTGCAATTTGTTGGTCAGTAGCATAAAATTCGATTGAGATCATTCCTTTTTCATAGTTATCCCTTAGGAAATGGTGTCTAACATCTATGTGCTTAGTTCTTTTATGATGAACAAGGTTCTTCGTCATACTAATTGCACTAGTGTTGTCACAGAAAATAGGAATGCATCCAACCTCTATACCAAAGTCCATGAGTTGTTGCTTGATCCATAGAAACTGATCACAACATGAGGTTGCAGCCACATATTCAGCCTCAGCAGTAGACAAGGCTACTGAATTTTGTTTCTTGGTGGCCCAAGACACAAGGCAGGAGCCCAAAAAGTGAGCCATGCCTGAAGTACTTTTCCTGTCAACCAGGAAACCTGCATAATCAGCATCAGCATATCCTACAAGGTCAAAATTACTACCTTTAGGATACCAAAGGCACAAATCAGTGGTGCCTTTCAGATATCTCAGAATTCTCTTCACTGCAGTTAAGTGAGACTCCTTTGGATTTGCCTAAAACCTAGCACACAGTCCTACACTGAACACAATATCAGGTCTACTGGCAGTGAGATATAATAGATATCCAATCATCCCTCTGTATAGCTTCTGATCAATGGATGAACCAGGTTCATCCACATCTAATTTTGTAGTTGTGGCTATGGGGGTGTCTATTTCCTTTGAGTCTTCCATTTTAAATTTCTTGAGCAATTCTTTCACACACTTTTGTTTATGGATCATTGTTCCATTTGAGTTTTGCTTGATTTGCAAGCCTAAGAAGAAGTTTAGCTCACCCATCATACTCATCTCAAACTCACTCCCCATAAGTATAGCAAATTCCTTACTCAATTTTTCAGAGGTTGCCCCAAATATGATATCATCCAGATAAATTTGCACAACCAGGAGTTATTTACCGTTTTCCTTTAAGAACAAGGTGATATCAATTTTACCTCGTTTGTATCCATGTTGTAGCAAGAATTTTGACAGCCGCTCGTATCATGCTCTAGGTGCTTGTTTGAGACCATATAGATCCTTGTCAAGTTTGTATACATGGCCAGGTGACTCCTTGCTTTCAAAACCTGGAGGTTGTTTGACAAATACATCTTCCTTCAGATAGCCATTGAGGAAGACACTCTTAACATCCATCTGATGGAGAGTGAATTCCATGTGTACAGCAAATGCTATAAGAAGTCTGATTGCCTCCAGTCTTGCCACAGGGGCAAAGGTCTCATCATAGTCAATTCCCTCTTCTTGACTGTATCCTTGGACAACCAGTCTAGCCTTGTTTCTTGTAACAGTTCCATCCTCATCGAGCTTGTTCTTGAAGACCCACTTTGTGCCAATCACTGATCTGTCTAGTGGTCTGGGTACCAAGTGTCATACTTGACTTCTTTCAAATTGATTCAGCTCTTCTTGCATGGCATTTACCCAGTCAGCATCCTGTACGGCTTCACCAATGTTCTTTGGTTCGATTAAGGATAGAAAGGCATCAAACGCACATAGATTTTTCAAAGAGGATCTTGTTTTGATTCCAGATGTCAAATCTGTTATGATGTTCTCAATAGGGTGAGAACTTTGATATCTGTGTGGTTTGAGAACCAACTGTTCACTTCTAGATAGTTCTGTGGTGTCTTGTTGTTGTGGAATAAGATCAGGGCCAAGGTTTACATGTTGAGTTCCCCTTGTCATGTTGCTTGGGGTTGTTGGACACGGTCCATCACCTGTTTCATTTTCCATAGTTGCTTCAATGTGTTCACTACTTTTCACCTGTCCAAGCTCCTCATCTTCTGGTTCCTATCTCTCAGAAAGAGTGTTAGTTTCATCAAAGACAACATGTACACTCTCTTCTACACACATAGTTCTTTTATTATACACTTTATAAGCTTTGCTATGTGATGAATATCCCAAGAATACTCCCTCATCACTTCTGGGATCAAATTTACCTAGGGAATCTTTGCCATTATTGTGCACAAAGCACTTGCATCTGAAATCTTTAAGGTGGGATATGTTGGGCTTTCTCCCTTTAAGTAATTCATAAGGAGTTTTCTCTACCAGATGCCTGGTCATGCATCTGTTTATTATGTAGCATGCAGTGTTTATAGCTTCTGCCCAGAAGCTGTGGGGTAGTTTGCTAGAGAGAAGCATGGTTCTTGCCATGTCTTCAAGAGTTATATTCTTTCTTTCAACAACCACATTTTGCCGTGGGGTTCTAGGGGCAGAAAAGTTGTGACTGATACCATGTTCATCATAGAACTCAGCAAACTTGGCATTTTCAAATGGGATAATACATAACTACCCCATTGGGGTTGTATCGAAATTCCAGTTGCACCCCTTAAACATACGAGTGTCCTATGACCCCCCTGTTTAAACTTTAAGTGAATTAAAATACCACTTGGTGAGTCAGCTAACACACAACGTGTCTTCACGTTTTTTTAGCGCGTGAATAATATAATTTCGACTTCCATGTCTTATTTAATGGTCACATTCGATTAGGTTAATAATTAAAAGTCTTTCTCTTCTTCCACAACCCTATTCATCAACCATTGAAGCTCCATTTTGGTGAATCGAAAGGTTTTTTTTTTAATTGAAACCTCCTTGTATAGTATTAACTTCTCATCCTCAATCTTTAATTTTCTTAATCATATTTTACAGATTGTTTTTAGGGTTCTCGATTAAATTAATCTGGGCTAATTCTTTGTTTTTTAGTGTTTGAAATTGCAGGAATCAACTTGAATCAACTTTGTATGGACGAGCATGACCAAATGTTGAATCTGAAGGTGCGCTGCAAGCATGGAGATTTGCTGCCATTGCAAACTTCTTGGTCGAGTAGGAACCCTGGAAGACGGTTCTGGTCTTGTCCATATTATGGTGTAAGTGTATAGGCAATTGGACTGATATTCTCTCATTTTCTGGTTAATTTGAAATAATTTGTATCTCTTCAAATTACAGACCAAGTCTTGTAAAAGTTTTCGATGGAGGGATGATACTATTGATGAGCGTTCTAAATTTGTCCTTCCACGGTTGGTGAACAAATTGAGGGAGATTGAAGAAGGATTAACCAATTATGAATCATTGAAGACTCAATTGGTGGAAATTGAGCATGGGATAGAGAATGAACAATGGACGGAGAAGATGAATCACAACTATAATTTGTATAATATGAAAGGCATCTTATGTATTTTGTTGTGTTTGATTATATGTTATCTGTTTATTTAGTAATCATTCAAATTCTATGTAGTTTGTATGAATTACTTTCCAGGTTTTGTGACATTAAATGTAGTTCAGAGGAGTTAATCTCCAATTCTTTGTAGTTTGTAGGAGTTAAATTCCATTTTTTGGTCGGACAACAATGAATGGAACTGGAGTTTGTACATTTATGCTGCCTGTGCATATCAGTTTTAAGAAGAATGGAAGACATTAACCAATAAAAATACCAAACAGATCATGTGTAACATGTGCGTAGTTGCAAGAGAACAATGAAGGACATTAACCAAAGTAATACCAAACAGATCATTTGCAACAAGTAGTGTGCATAATACATAGTCTGCTATTAGCAGAATAGTTATCCAACAAAAGAAGTGCACTACCAACAAAACAAAAGAAGTTCACAATACAATATTAACGAAATGCAACACCTAATGTGCATAATACATAGTCTAAGTAGTTAAAGCTTCTAATTTCAAGATGGTGTGTTCTGGCTTGCATTTTCGCTGCAACATCCCTCTTTGACCTTGTTTGAATTACTTTATCTCCCCTCATTTGTTGTAGTCTCCTTGAGGTTATTGCTGCTTTTCCTTTCCATTTCACTCATGTTCTCGGCTGATATCCAATGTCTCCAGTAACAGCTGCTGAACTTGTAACTGTTCTTGCTCCAAGATTCACAACCCTTGCACTTGGTAGGCCAGGCTACAAGAAAGAAGAGCAATGATAGTTGACCAAAGTTTGATTGTCTAAAAAAATTAAAGAACAACACTGAATACTTACATTGAAAGAAGTGTATCCACTTTCAGCAAGCATTAAACCAACCCCTACCATTCTTGGCCTTTTAAAAGGGCCAGAACCAGTTGGATTCATTCCAGAAGAAGCAACATTATTAGAAGACCCTTGTGAACAATTAAACCAACCCTCCAAGCCACCAGTTCCCCTTTGTAACACCCCAGAAAATTTCTAAGTGTTTTAAGACCATTAAGAAGATTGACGGATGCTAATGATATCAATTCGGGTATGAACAAGACTGGTAATTTGAATGATATCAATTGATCATGACAATATATGTATGAGGTTCTTTAAAAATGGTTTAGGGTCTAAGAAGAGCCCTAACGCTAAGTCAAGTTGAAATATTTCATAATAGACTAAAATGTCAAATGTGTACGCACAAGACCTCACTTTGGACGAGCATATCTACATATGTATGAGGGGTTATGTGATGGAAAACATATCCAATTCAATATCTTTTAGTCTAGTTTCCAACGCATCAGACCGTTTGTCATTTGGAGGTGTACACCGAAAGTTATGACAATTTAACTGGACATGCGTCAGAGTGCGTCCACTAGCGCGACCTGAGCGCGGCCGCGCTAATCGGAAAGTTTCTGCCTCGTTAGCGCGGACTTAGCAAGCCCGCGCTAATAAATGACCTCTAAATACCCCCAAGGACGGGAAAAGAGAGGTTTTAAGTCATTTTTCAAGGCTAGGGCATCCTCTCCATCACCCATCCGGTCAAGGCTTCAAATACACTCATAAGGTAAGTTTTAAAGTGTGTTTTTATGGTGATTTCACTTATCAATCACTAGTTACAACATGGTTTTGATTGGATTATATAGGATTTCTTCAAAATCTCAAGAACACCTCAAAAGTTACCTTTTAAGATTTGTCTACAAGAGGTAATCTTTCACCTTTAGACTCACATATATGGAGTTATTATGGAATTATAAGTATGAATCAAGTATTGGAACTCATGGTATGGTGATTGGAAGCCATAAATTCTCAATTTAAATGAATACACATTGTAGAGATTTAAAGTTAATTAATTGATGGAATTTTGTTGGTTGGGTGTGAATGGTTGATCACACATGTGATGTTAGGAGTATAAATTGTTAAAGAATAATGGTGGAATGATTTGTTGGTAAATTGTGGTAGTTGGGATGAGCTAATTCTATGGTTAAGAGATGTAGTCAAATGTGCACACATAGTGTTTGATGAAATGCCTACATGGGGTGAACCCACGAATATATTTCTAATTAAGGCTCGTTTTGTTATGTTTCTAAATAGATTGAAGTTCTAGAATTTCTGAAATATTGTAGTAAGGTAAGGAAAGCTCAAAAAAGGATTTGGAGCCTTTGGAAGTTGATTTGGGAGGCAAGCGTGTTGCGGAATAATTCTGGGCTAGTTTTGAGGTAAGTAATGTCTTTAAATCCCGGCCTGAGGGTATGAAACCCCGGACTATGCACCCTTTCACGGGTTTTGAAATGAAAAAGTGGAAACTTTGGAAACATCTTTCCTATTTAGGCGACTATTGAGTTGAGAAACCGATTTCTAAGCCTATGCTTAAATTAGTATTATTTTATTATGATATGAATTAGGCGGAAGCCGTGTTTGGGGCCTAGTGCCGACTTGTTTACCCTTTGAGGGTTGTGGTTACTATATTTTCCTCATGGATATGTTATGATTTTTCACTCAGTCTTTTTTGTGAAATTGTTTTGACACTCGGAGTATTTTGATACTATTTATTGAAAAATGAAATGTTGTTTTGGGTCGAGAACCCGGTTTGTTTATGGCCGAAGGGCTAACTGAGAGTGTCTGACTGAGTGATGCGAGGAGGCTTCCAAGCCTTATGAGAGAGGTGAGGAGGCTTCCAGGCCTTACGAGAGAGGTGAGAAGGCTTCCAGGACTTACGAGAGAGGTGAGAAGGCTTCCAGGCCTTATGAGAGAGATGAGGAGGCTTCCAGGCCTTATGAGAGAGGTGAGGAGGCTTCCAGGCCTTATGAGGTGAGGAGGCTTACAGGCCTTATGCGTGATGTGAGGAGGCTTCCAGGCCTTATGAGTGATGTGAGGAGGCTTCCAAGCCTTATGAGAGAGCTGAGAAGGCTTCCAGGCCTTATGTTGTTATTGCGCTTGGGCTGTAGGATCCCCTTCGGAGTCTGAGCCCATTTCCAGTGAGCGCCGGAGAGGTAAGGAGGCTTCCAGGCCTTATGAGAGAGGTGAGGAGGCTTCCAGGCCTTATGAGGTGAGGAGGCTTACAGGCCTTATGCGTGATGTCAGGAGGCTTCCAGGCCTTATGAGTGATGTGAGGAGGCTTCCAAGCCTTATGAGAGAGCTGAGAAGGCTTCCAGGCCTTATGTTGTTATTGCGCTTGGGCTGTAGGATCCCCTTCGGAGTCTGAGCCCATTTCCAGTGAGCGCCGGAGAGGTAAGGAGGCTTCCAGGCCTTATGAGAGAGGTGAGAAGGCTTCCAGGACTTATGTTACTATTGCGTTTGGGCTGTAGGAGCCCCTCCGGAGTCTGTAAGACACCCCCAGTGAGCGCCAGTACCGATTGACTGATGATGATTGCCCGCGGGGCTGATACTGCGTGACGATTTATATTGAATGATTTTGAGGTTGCCTGATGGGCAGAGTGATTGTGATGTTGCCTGATGGGCAGAGTGATTGTGAGGTTGCCTGATGGGCAGAGTGATTGTGAGGTTGCCTGATGGGCTGATACTGAAAGAAATTTGTTACGAGAAATGATTATGGCCCGAGGTGCAGTTTATGAAGATTTTTACTGAGTTTTCAAACTATGAATTACTTTGTTTTCAAACTGGTTTTACTGAGATATACTGATATTACACTTGGTTCAAAGGATTTCTGGCAACTAATCGAACTTATGTATTTGTTGAATACTACCTGGTGACTTGGTGTTTTACTGGCTTTTGTGAAATTGTGTATCTGTTCTATGTGTTTATATTACTCAGAATGTGATTTATTTTCATTACTACTGAGTTGGCGTACTCATAAAGACTCCCTGTGCCTCTGTGCACAGATTCAGGTGATGGTCTGGAGCAGTAGCAGTTTTTGCTTGTTCGTTAGCGGATTTCACGGGATTTCGAGGTAGTTTTCCAGCATCCACAACTTCTCTATTTCCCTTCCTTATTTACGTTTAGCATTTGATTCAGGGACATATATTATAGTTTTAGCAAAGTTATATTTATTTATTCATAGATGCTCATGATTATTGACTCCAGTTCTGGAAGGTTGTTTAGAGTTGTTTAGATTTCTATTGGGGCGCTAAGACTTATATAAACTATTTCTTTATTATGATTGCTGTTTATTATTGCATTGTGAACTGTTAAAATAAGAACAATTGCGTAGTAATATTATGGTTGGCTAGCCTAGTTCCACGATATGCGCCATCACGACCTATTAATATTTGGGGTCGTGACAAGTTGGTATCAGAGCTCTAGGTTACATAGGACTCAACAGTCATGAGCAGTTTAAGTAGAGTCTTACGGATCGGTACGGAGATGTCTGTACTTATCTTCGAGAGGATGCAGAACCCTTAGGAAACATTCCACATTCTTGAATTCTTATCGTGCGAATCCATTTATTCAGCCAAAAGCGTAACTCTTTGAATTCCTTTCATGTATTCGAATATGCACGCGAGCGCTTGGTATCAGTTGTGCATCGGCGACTTGTAACTTCCATGGGTGATATATGATTTTTACCATGTTAATAATGGGCCAGTCGGAAGGACTTGAGGCCGGATTGTGTTTGTGGTTTGAGTGTTGAGATTTCATATGGGTGAGCACCTGTTTTGGGGGGACTTATATGTCCGTTTGTGTTCTTATTGATGGAACTTTGTGACTAGATGACTATATGGTGAGTGTGATCGGATAGTTAGATGTATTCAGATTGTTTGATTGTGACCAAAATGAATTGGCAGGAGATGTGGCAAGAACCATTGATTATTTGACTTCTGTATTGAGTTAGAATATGGCTTCGAGTTATGAGTATTGAAGGACCTCCCGTGTAGTTTAGTTCTGGAGTGAAGTGGGTTTTCCTGTTACGTTCTGAGTTCCTGTGATGTCTTTTGAGCTGACCAATGCTCCAGTAGCATTCATGTATTTGATTAGCGGTGTATTCAGGCAGTGATTGCACTCCTTTGTTATTGTATTTATTGATGGCATCCTGGCGTACTCATGTAGCCAGGGATAGCATACTCAGCATTTGATGGTAGTATCACAAGGATATAGGGAGGAGAAGCTTTGTGCGAAGTTCTCTAAGTGTGAATTTTTGGCTCAGTTTAGTAGCATTCTTGGAATGCGTGGTGTCCAGCGAAGGTATCCATGTGTTCAGACGAGTGTGTGTAGAGCTTCCAGAAGCTCAAGAATTCCTTGACCACATCCCCAGTGTTAGTGTTGCCATCAACTTCAGGTTCTTATACCGCTTATTGTGATGTCTCGAAGGCACGAAGTGGTTGTGGTCTAATGTAGGAAGGTATAGTAACTGCGTGATAGCTATGATTTTCGGAAGTGTATAGGGAGATATCATTTGAGGTTAAGCAGGCAAGGTATCTCATGCGGGTTGTCCTGAGGTGTGTGATCCTTATGTTGATCTGTAGTAAGTTCTCTCCTACCAGTAAATGAGGTATGTTATAAATTGAGTTTAGATCGCTTGTGGGAGTTGGCATGACCATTACAATGGTGGATACGATATTTGCATCTGATTTGACTGTTAGATGGTTTGGGTCATATAATCTTACGGAAGAGTCAGTTAAACCTCACCACACTTTCGTGGCAGTAATCGTGTATGGGCATCGTGAGTTAGTAATTGTCTTGATATTTGGCTTCAAGCCAAGTGGGGGAGTCCGCTAATGATAAGTTGATTATATGATTATGTGTTGTACTGGTTTCGGTGCGAGGTATATTGGTGAATCAGTTATGACCCGCAGAGGTGGAGTCTGGGAATGACTCGAGGAATGGAAATTTCTTCGATACATGTTGTAATGTACTTTACGGGTAATGTAATTTGCTGAATGATTGAATTGTGCTTGAAGGTGTAGTGTGTGCAGTGTATGAGTTGCTTGTTGCTTCAATGTGTGGATTACTTATCCCATTACGTGGTTTTCTAGCGGGGTCAGGTCGTTCTGTTTACTTGGTCAGGTAAGTATTACAAATGTGATTCGGAAGTTCTTGATGGTTTCTACCACGGTTAAACATGTATATTTCTACTGGAGTGAGGGCCATGTGATGTATAGTGATTTTGCTTCTAGATGGGATCAAATGGAAAGTTCTTGGAAAGTTGGGTACGTAGTTGTTGTGGCTAGGAAGGGAGCATGAAGTTCTCATATTTATCATAGGATTGCATGGCATATGCGGGATTTTGTGTATAGTGGAGAGTGGCATATGTGAGGTCACAGTTCAGTTCTGGAAGGAGGGTCATAACGGGTAGTTTCAGATTATTAGGTAAAGGATACCACTATTGGGTGGTTGGATGAGAGTATACACTCGTAAAGGACAATGTGTTTAAGGCAATGTGGGTGAATGAGGGTGCTTCATTGGTATTACGACGCTCATTTGTTGGATCGACTGCTGATATTCAAGTTTGTTTGGTGGAACATAGGAATTATGGGGGTATCCCTCGTGGGATGATAAATTATTAGGGGTGTGTTATATATTGAGTAGTGGAATTGGGATCGGATATGGTAATTTGTGTGCTTCATGGACCTTGAGACTAAGAGTTCTAATAAACAAATCATTTCTGTGGTTGCGAAAGGGTATAACAAGATGCCAATTTGAGGTTAGCCATGTGGGTTATCTCATGTGGAATAATCTACGTAGGTGTGTTCTTTATAATGGTGAGTAGAGAGTTTCTTTTCTACTAACATGGTGCATGTGTTGAGATTTGAATTTGACTCTAGTCGGGAAAGTTGAATTGATTGTCACGAGAATGAAGGCGAGCTCAGTAGTTGAATTGAGGTATTTTATGGTTTGTGTTACCTAAGCTTGTGAAGAATTTTGTTGAACTAGCTATAGTAATATGGCAATATTCTTGGGTTTTATGACATGCGTGGCTTGGTCGAATTAGAGGAATTTAGTTCTGATAGCTTGATTAGGAGGAAATGGATTTCCAAGTGCTTGATGGCTTAAACCAGATATTTTCTACCGGTATGGGGAACGTGTTGTGTATTGTGAGTTCCTGAATGTTTCTTTCATTATCAATGGCGTACGAAGGTTTTGGAGCGAGGTTCTGTTTAATGTGGGGTTTCCTATTAGTACTTGGTTGGTTTGAGTAGTTATGGTGATCGAGAACGGTGTTGCGAGTATACGAGTTGTGTAGTATGTTATGCGATTATATCTGGGGGTTATTGTTATGGCTTGACACAGTTTGTTTAGACTTATATAGTGTGTGGATGTGAGATTTGGATCTTGAAAAGAATTCTGGATATTAGAAATTGGGCTCCAAGGATTTTGGGTTAAGGTTAAAGTAATGTTTATTATTCACTACAATGGGTTTAATGTGTTTCGGAATAATTGATTCCAATTTTTATGAATTATATGCCCTACCGGTATGAGGGTTCGTTATGTGTTATGAAAAAAAAAATGTTTACGAAATTTATTGAGAAGAAGAAAGAAAGGAAATTGAAAACTGCAATTGGCACAATGTGAAACATACTTGTGATACGGAGTGAGGACGAGATCCCCGTAATTGTTTTATATAATGTGAAATATTTAAACCGGGCTGCAAGCCGCGGTGGAGGTTATGTAAGTACGAGGTCCTTGTGGTAAAATATTTATGAGTTTAAAGTTTCCCTTTGTAAAGTTTAATTTGTACGATGATATTAAAAAGGGAGACATGTTTGTTAGGTTGATTTGATAATTCTTGTATATTTTATGTTCATATTCAGCCATTTTCGTGTTGTAAACATTGAGTTTTGGCTTATGAGATGAGTTCCCAGGTGGCGTTAAATGTGACTCATTAATCCGAGTATGTAATCATAAGGTCTTCATGCCTCACATTCTGTTGTCAGTATTGCGGAAAATTTGAAATGAGGTGGTGGTTAATATGAGATTTATTGATGATGTTGGAATTTATTTATGAACAACTATTAAGACCAGATATGTGGTTATGATCATACATATGCCGCGTTTCATGTCAAGATATCATTGTGATAATGTCGGGCTTGTAATGCGGAGATTAGTGTTATTGATCTACTTGTGGTGCTTTGTTGGGTTGTGAACATGTTGTTAGGAGTTGTTTTGGTGTCACTCTGACAGGTGGATAGGCCCATGTACTGGGGAGACTCTATAGAAATTTTTGAAGCCTTGAGAAAGTTGAAATGTTGAGAAAATATCTATGATCTATATGAAGTCAAGAATAATAAGAGATGATCGTTAAAGTGAAAAGAGGATAATGTCGTGCCTAATCATGACTTGTAAAACATTCGAGGACGAATGTTCTTGAGTGGGGGAGCATGTAACACCCCGAAAAATTTCTAAGTGTTTTAAGACCATTAAGAAGATTGACGGATGCTAATGATATCAATTCGGGTATGAAAAAGACTAGTAATTTGAATGATATCAATTGATCATGACAATATATGTATGAGGTTCATTAAAATGGTTTAGGGTCTAAGAAGAGACCTAACGCTAAGTCTAGTTGAAAAATTTCATAATAGACTAAAATTTCAAATGTGTACGCACAAGACCTCACTTGGACAAGCATATATACACATATATTAGGCGTTATGTGATGCAAAACCAATCAAATTAAAGATATTTGAGTCTAGTTTCCAACACATCAGACCGTTTGTCATTTGGAGGTGTATACCGAAAGTTATGACAATTTTACTGGACCTGCGTCAGAGCGCGGCCACTAGCGCGGCCTGAGCGTGGCCTGAGCGCGTCCGCGCTAATCGGAAAGTTTCTGCCTCGTTAGGGAAGCCTTAGCGCGCCCACGCTAATAACTGACCTCTAAATACCCCCAAGGACGGGAAAAGAGAGGTTTTAAGTCATTTTCCAAGGCTAGGGCATCCTCTCCATCACCCATCCGGTCAAGGATTCAAATACACTCATAAGGTGAGTTTTTTAGTGTGTTTTTATGGTGATTTCACTTATCAATCACTAGTTACAACATGGTTTTGATTGGATTATATAGGATTTCTTCAAAATCTCAAGAACACCCCAAAAGTTACCTTTCAAGATTTGGTCTACAAGAGGTAATCTTTCACCTTTAGACTCACATATATGGAGTTATTATGGAATTATAAGTATGAATCAAGTATTGGAACTCATGGTATGGTGATTGGAAGCCATAAATTCTCAATTTAAATGAATACCCATTGTAGAGATTTAAAGTTAATTAATTGATGGAATTTTGTTGGTTGGGTGTGAATGGTTGATCACACATGTGATGTTAGGAGTATAAATTGTTAAAGAATAATGGTGGAATGATTTGTTGGTAAATTGTGGTAGTTGGGATGAGCTAATTCTATGGTTAAGAGATGTAGTCTAATGTGCACACATAGTGTTTGATGAAATGCCTACATGAGATGAACCCACAAATATCTTTCTAATTAAGGCTCTTTTTATTATGTTTCTAAATAGATTGAAGTTGCTAGAATTTCCGAAATATTGTAGTAAGGTAAGGAAAGCTCAAAAAAGTATTTGGAGCCATTGGAAGGTTATTTGGGAGGCAAGCGTGTTGCGGAATAATTCCGGACTAGTTTTGAGGTAAGTAATGTCTTTAAATCCTGTCCTGAGGGTATGAAATCCCGGACTATGCACCCTTTCACGGGTTTTGAAATGAAAAACTGGAAACTTTGGAAACATCTTTCCTATTTAGGCAACTATTGAGTTTCGAAACCAATTTCTAAGCCTATGCTTAAATTAGTATTATTTTATTATGATATGAATTGGGCGGTAAGCCGTGTTTGGGGCCTAGTGCCGACTTGTTTACCCTTTGAGGATTGTGTTTACTATATTTTCCTCATGGATATGTTATGATTTTTCACTCAGTCTTTTCTGTGAAATTGTTTTGACACTCGGAGTATTTGGATACTATTTATTGAAAAATGAAATACTGTTTTGGGTCGAGAACCCGGTTTGTCTATGGCCTAAGGGCTAACTGAGAGTGTCTGACTGAGTGATGCGAGGAGGCTTCCAGGCCTTATGAGAGAGGTGAGGAGGCTTCCAGGCCTTATGAGAGAGGTCAGAAGGCTTCTAGGCCTTATGAGAGAGGTCAGAAGGCTTCCAGGACTTATGAGAGAGGTGAGGAGGCTTCCAGGCCTTCTGAGAGATGTGAGGAGGCTTCCAGGCCTTATGAGAGATGTGAGGAGCCTTCCGGGCCTTATGAGTGATATGAGGATGCTTCCAGTCCTTATGAGTGATGTGAGGAGGCTTCCAGGACTTATGAGTGATGTGAGGAGGCTTCCAGGCCTTATGTTGTTATTGCGCTTGGGCTGTAGGAGCCCCTTCGGAGTCTGAGCCCATTTCCAGTGAGCGCCGGAGAGGTAAGGAGGATTCCAGGCCTTATGACATAGGTGATAAGGCTTCCAGGCCTTATGAGAGAGGTGAGAAGGCTTCCAGGCCTTATGAGAGAGGTGAGGAGGCTTCCAGGACTTATGAGAGATGTGAGGAGGCTTCCAGGCCTTATGATAGAGGTGAGGAGGCTTCCGGGCCTAATGAGTGATATGAGGAGGCTTCCAGGCCTTATGAGTGATGTGAGGAGGCTTCCAGGACTTATGAGAGAGATGAGAAGGCTTCCAGGCCTTATGTTACTATTGCGCTTGGGCTGTAGGAGCCCCTCCAGAGTCTGTAACACACCCCCAGTGAGCGCCGGTACCGATTGAGTGATGATGATTGCCCGCGGGGATGATACTGAGTGATGATTTATACTGAGTGATTGTGAGGTTGCCTGATGGGCAGAGTGATTGTGAGGTTGTCTGATGGGCTGATACTGAAAGAAATTTGTTACGAGAAATGATTATGGCCCGAGGGGCAGTTTATGAAGATTTTTACTGAGTTTTCAAACTATGAATTACTTTGTTTTCAAACTGGTTTTACTGAGAATTTTACTGAGATATACTGATATTACACTTGGTTCAAAGGATTTCTGGAAACTGATTTCGAACTTATGTATTTGCTGAATACTACCTGGTGACTTGGTGTTTTACTAGCTTTTGTGAAATTGTGTATCTATTCTATGTGTTTATATTACTCAGACTGTAATTTATTTTCATTACTACTGAGTTGGCGTACTCATAAAGACTCTCTTTGCCTCTGTGCACAGATTCAGGTGACGGTCTGGAGCAGTAGCAGTTTTTGCTTGTTCGTTAGCGGATTTCACGGGATTTCGAGGTAGCTGTCCAGCGTCCACAGCTTCTCCATTTCCCTTCCTTATTTATTTTTAGCATTTGATTCAGAGACATATATTATAGTTTTAGCAGAGTTAGATTTATTTATTCTTAGATGCTCATAATTTTTTACTCCAGTTCTGGGAGGTTGTTTAGAGTTTTTTAGATTTCTATTGGGGCGCTAAGACTTATATAAACTATTTCTTTATTATGATTGTTGTTTATTATTGCATTGTGAACTGTTAAAATAAGAACAATTGCGTAGTAATGTTATGGTTGGCTAGCCTAGTTCCACGATAGGCGCCATCACAACCTATTAGGATTTGGGGTCGTGACACCCTTCCCTTTCCTCTTCCTCTAGCCCTTCCTCTTCCAGAAGCACCTGGTGCACTTTCCCTACCCCTACCTCTTCCTCTTCCAGCAGATGTTGAAGCAGCAGCAGCTGCAGCAGAAGATACTGAAGCAGCAGCAACCGATACTGAAGCAGCAGGTGGAGCCCTTCCCGTCCCTCTACCTCTTCCTCTTCCAGCAGTAGCAGCAGCATAAGATACTGATGCAGCAGCATCAGATGCAATTGATGAGGCAGCAGCTGGACAACCTCTCTTATTGTATCCCTTTGCTTTACACGAGCTGCAAGTCACTTGGCCCCCACACCTACTCAACTTTCCTGTTTTCTTGGATTCAGTAGCTTCTTTCCTTCTTAGTTTCTTTGGCCTCCCTGGCATTGACTTGATTTCAGGAGGTGCTACTTGTGGATTTTCAGATTGTGGCCACATGTCCATACCATTCATTGGTTGAATAAAGTTTGAATAAGTCTTGAGGTAGGTTTCTTTGTTATACCAGTGAGAAACATACCTTATAGGCTCCAATTGCTTGAAATGCATTGCGGCAATGGCATGTTAGCAGGGAATGCCTCTAAGCTTCCATGCTCTGCAACTACAGCTCAAATTATCCATACTCACAATGTGCTTCTTATATGGGACTTCCTCTATTTCATACCCATACTCACCTTTCCAATGAATTGTGCATTTCATTGTCTTTGAGATGTCCTGTAAATTCTTCAAAGCCATAGGAGATATGTCAGTAATCCATGTATTTGAGAAGTCCCTTAATTGATCAATCCTCTTCATCATGTTCAATCTAATCTCTTCAAGCATTGTAATTATTGTTCTGTGCCTTGCAGCTAAAATCCATGCATTGAAGCTCTCATCCATATTGTTGTCTATCACATCACACGTGCTAAACTCTAAGAAATAAACCCTACACCACCTTTCTTTGTTATAGTACAACAGATCCTCAACAATTCCCCTACCTAACATGTTAAGTTCATCCAGATTCTTCTTCAATTCAGCTTCATATGTAGATTTTGCACACCTCCAAAATGCATTCCTTCTTTCAATACCCCTCTAGTTTTTTGACCAATTAGCTAAGATATGTCTGGCACACATCCTATGTTCAGCCATTGGTAGAAAGTCTCTTATTGCACAATCCAGTCCCTACAAGAAAATAAAGAGTTAACAAACCAACAAAAATCAGTTATCAAAAATTAAAGAAAATAATTAAAGGAGATGACTCAGAAATTAGTTATGGAACAGAACTAACCTTTTGCATATCAGAAATTAGTATCAGATTTGTGCCATCTCCTAGCTGAAGATCATGTTGCACACACTTCACAAACCATGACCATGTAGTTGCATTTTCATACTCCACAACTGCCCAAGCAATGGGCAGCATTTTTGTTGCCATCTTTACACACAGCTACCAATAATTGTCCTTTACATACCCCCTTTAGAAAATAGCCATCCAAACCAATACACCTTCTACCACCAGACAGAAATGCTTTTTTCAAAGCATCAAAACAGACATAGAAGGACAGAAACACAAGCTTACCATTTCCATCTCTCTCTCCAACTTTAACCACACAAGTGCTACCTGGATTGGTTCTTAGTATTTCATCCCTATAATCATAAATCCTATTAAATTCAGCAATGTGATCACCCATTAATTCTGTCAACACCTTGGCCCTAGCTCTCCTAGCAGTTGTCTTGCCAACATGAATTCCCAACTCTTTCCTTATAGTCTCTTGAAAAGGAAAATTCCTTATGTTTGGTTGTTCAATGATTCTATCCCTAAATCTCTTGGCCAAATATTTGGAGTTGCAAAGATAGTTTTTGGTAGTTTCTACACACTTGTGAATTGGGTAGTATGTTTTAACAATAAAGTTATTACTATTACCGTCAACACTTGCAAACAATAACCACTTACATCCCTCTTTGCAACACTTCACTCTAACCCTACCAGGTTCATTCACATACTTTTCAATCTGTCTCTTCTCCTGAATTGCATATTTTGTCACTGCTTCTCTAAACTTCTCAACATTCTCAAACACAAGTCCCAATTCCCAGACAATCTTCTCACAAGTTGGATCAAATATAATTCTTTTAGTATCCTTCTTCCTCTTGAAAGCTTTTACCTTCTGTTCAACTTCTTCAACATCTGCCTCATGATCTGTTTCAAAACTGCCTGCTTCAGAACTCCCATAATAAGGTTCATCACCACAAAAAATACCATCTAAGTTCCTTTTTTGGCCTGGAGTTTGTTGGGCAGCAGCATGCTCATCATGTCCTAAATCTGGTTTTGATTTCGGACTCCCTTCAGTTAAAGGAACTTCTTTACTTGCAGGTCTTCTCACCCTCTTTTATTTTCTCTGAAAAGACCTCCCCTCTTGCTTGAAATCCCTAAACTATTCGTGCACATCACTACCAGTCTTCAAAACCTTCTTCAAACAACTCATCATGTTCAGAAGGTGAGCTACTTTCAGTAGATTTATCAGATTCACCTTCTTCTAAAACAGCTTCATCAACTTCTGTTTGGTCACCCTCAAAAGTTTGTTCTCCAGCAGAGTTAGGGCTATTTTCATTAGACTTATTTGGGTTTTGGGCAGCCTCATCTGTTGGTGCCTCACTAGTCAAGCCCTCACCAGTTCCAACCTCCTCAAAAGCAGCATTAGATTCCTCACCAACCACCTCATCATAATTAAAAGACACTCCACTACCATACACAACACTATATTCTAACATTGGGGGGACCACAATAGGCTCATCACACATGTGAGACACAAATATATCCAAAGAATCCCCATTTTCAAAGGCATCAACAATTACAAAAATGTCCCAATCAGTTTTAATTTCAACCAAATTGCCATGGAAGGGTGACCTTATATAAAATGAGCAAGAAGTAGTATAACCAAGTTCTTTAATATAGTCTCTCAATTCAAAATAAGACATTATATCCGTGTCGATATCAAAATACTCTGTTAAACAGCCACCCTCATAACTTGGATTAGGACCAAACACAATTGTACCCCCATGAAACCACCTCAGTGTTACAAGAGTAAAAGCCATCCAACAATTTTGCAATTCAATCACAGAATAATTTAGTTACTTACCCCAGATTATATATAAACCCCCAACCTTAAAAAAAAAACTAACCTAGCAGCCAACATGCAAAATCATACGAAATAGGAACAAAAGCAAATATTAAACAACTAACAACATACTAACACACAAAATATGATCAGAAATAGTGCAAAAGATCTTACTCGTCACAGTCAAAATGACTCTCGATTGAGTTTAGAAAGTCAGAAATCCAAGAACTTCAAGGTTTGATTTTTTCCTTCAAGCTTCAATAATCGCCCTAAAGTATCGATTTTAAGTTGAAATTTCACTTCGCATTGGGAATTTACAGAAAAGTCGTCCTAACTTTGGAGGGACCGAAGAAAAGATTTAGGGGATTTAGAGAAGAGAGATGGAATGGGTTTAGTGCTTGGGTGTGATAATGAGCGGGTTGTGTGTTAACAAAGTGAATTAATCCATTGTTGATTAAAAAATAAAAGGAGAAATAAATATAAATAAGGGTGCATAACACGCGCCTGGTTTTAACTGAGATTGTGTGCCAGCTGACTCACCAAGTGGTATTTTAATTCACTTAAAGTTTAAACAGGGGGGTCATAGGACACCCGTATTTTTAAGGGGTGCAACTGGAATTTCGATACAACCCCAATGGGCTATTTATGTTTATCCCTTCTCAAATTCAGTACCATGATCAGATCTTATTGATGCTAGTTGATTTCCTAACTGATTTTGAGTTTTCTTAACAAATGAGGTAAACATATCAAATGCTTCATCCTTAGATGTCAGAAATAAGGTCCAAGTGAACCTTGAATAGTAATCAACTAGCACCATTACATATTTCTTACCACCTCTACTCAGAGTTCTCATAGGACCACATAGGTCCATATGAACCAGTTCCAACGTCCTGGTGGTACTGACCATTTTCTTACTTTTGAAAGAAGATCTTACCTGCTTCCCCCTTGCACATGCCTCACAAACTTTGTCTTCCTTGAACTTAATGTTAGGAAGCCCTACCACTAAGTCCTTAGAGACTAATTTGTTAAGCTGATTTAGACTCGCGTGACCAAGTCGTTTGTGCCAAATGAGGGGATCACTGTCCAACACACTTAAGCAAGTGAGTTCATTTTCAGACAGTGTGGACAAGTCTATGACATAGATGTTATTCATTCTTTTTTCCTGCAAAACAATCTTGTCAGTAAGCAGGTTAATCACAAAATATTTTGTGGAGGTGAAGGCAACAAGGTTACCTCTGTCACACCGTTGTGACACACTGATCAGGCTATATTTTAAGCCATCTATCAGGTACACATGTTCAATGGAACGTGTGTCATCCTTACCTACCTTACCAACCCCAATAATTTCACCTTTCTTTCTATTTCCAAAGGAGACATTTCCTCCTTTGAGGCTTTCAAGTGAAAGGAACTGTTCCTTGTTCCCTGTCATTTTCTTTGAGCAGCCACTATCCAAATACCAAATTTGGCTGCTTCCTCTCACTTGAACCTACAAAAAGAAATCAGGGATTAGTTTTAAGAACCTAAACTATTTTGGGTCCTTTTATATGAGAGAATGGATGAATCAAGCTTTTTCTGGCCGAATTTGGTAGCCAGTTTTTCTTTTTAACAAAACTCTCATTTCTTCGACTCGCCTGCTCTTTTGTAGTACACTCAATTTTGTAGTGGCCAGTCACCACAATGGGTGCAGGTTTTATTCTCAGGGAGAGTGAGATACTTGCTTTTGGGATCCCACTTGGGCAATTGACTCCCAAAGCCAAGCCCTCTCCGGTTGCTACTATGATTCTCTTGAAGCCATGTCAAGGCATCAGAGGATTTATTCCATTTACAAGTTCGATCTAATTCATGTTTGACTTTGCCAAGTTCTTCTTTAAGTGTTCTTATCTGTTCACCCTTGGCATACATCTTATCTTTTAGTTTTCCCACATTTTCTTCTAACATGATATGAGAATGATCAACAACCTTTTTACTGGATCCTAGCTTTAGCTTTAAGTTTTCAGATTTTAGTTCTAGAATCTCAGTTTCAAGTGGATGAACCTGGTTCAACAAGACAGTTTTTTTTTCCAGATTCACTTACTCTGATTTCCAGGTTCATGCATTTTGCTTTTAGCATTTCACATTCTTTATAGAGTTGTTCCTTCTCTTTGGTTGTTTCTTCGGAATCATCCATGAAATCAAGTAGCAACTCAGAGAGTTTTTCCTTAGATAGGAACTTTATTTTATTTTTAATATGGGAGATACTTACCTCTGGTTCTTCATGTGATTCCTCATCAGATTCTCCAATTGCCATAAGCGCCCGATCTTTATTTTCACCATCTTCTGATTCTTCATCTGAACTTTCCCCCCAAGCAGTAACCATAGCTTTTGTTGTGGTTTTCTTAGGTTGGACCAGTTCCTTCTTCCTATTCCTTCTTTCATATCTCTCCTTTTTCCATTCTACTTCCCACTGAGGACAATTCTTGATAAGGTGGTTAGTCTTTCCACACTTGTAGCATTCCTCGTTGGTTGGCCTTTCTGGAGCTTTTGCTTTGTTGTAATTTCCTCCCCTAGAGATGCCCTTCTTCCTTATGAGAAAGTTTCTGAATTCTTTGGTAATCATGGCCATCTCATCTTCCTCAAGATCTTCTCCCTCAGTGATTCTCAGTGCTAGACTCCTCTCCTTATTTGGACCATCCATCTTCATTGTCTTCCTTCTGAGTTCATAGGCAGTAAGGTTTCTAATTAGCTCGTCGAATCTGAGGGTTGCCATATTTTTGGATTCCCGGATAGCAGTGATTTTGCTTTCCCAGGAAATTGGTAAGACCCTTTTCAAGATCTTCTCTACCCTGTCCTCTTCAAGAATGACTCTACCAAGAGACTTAAGTTCATTGTCAAAGTTGTGAACCTTGTGTACATTTCTTGGATTGTCTCTCCTTCTTTCATTGTGAAGTTTTCATACTGAGAGTATAGTAGAGTACCTCTTGATCTTTTTACCTGAGGTGTTCCTTCATGGGCTACTTGCAAGGTATCCCAGATTTCTTTGGCTGTGGTGCAGCTTTGGATTCTGCTATACTCGTCTGGACCTAGTCCACACACTAGCCACTTTTTGGCCTTTGCATTCTTCTCCCATTTTTTCAGATCCTCAGTAGTGCAGTCAGCTCTAGTCTTTGGTACATCTACACCTTCAGCAGTCTTCTTCATGGTAGCTAGAGGACCATCAGTGACTATGTCCCAGAGTTCATAGTCTTCTCCAATCAGGTGGTCCTTCATCCTGTTCTTCCACCAAGAGTGATACTGGCCATTGATGAGTGGTGGTCTTGCAGTTGATTGACCTTCCCATTTTCCAGGTGGTGCACTCATTTTGATCTTTTCCAAGGTGTTATCCTTTTCAAGGATAACCTGCTCTAATACCAATTGATGTTTTATACTTCAATGCCACACAAGAGGGGGGGGGGGAGTGATTTGTGTGGTGTCCAATTTTTGAGTGCTGTCTCAATAGAAGAACCTGGTTCTTCTTGGTGTTCCAACTTCTACTGGAGCGGAATAATAAATGCAGAAAAGCAAAAACACAAAGATTTTTACGTGGAAAACACCTGGCTCAAAAGGTGAAAAAACCACGACCTACTACTCAGTAGGATTTTCCCAAACTCTTCACTACAACTCTGAGCCAAAATAGTATTTACTAAATAAACTCTTTTGTAAACCTAGGACTAACTCTAATCCCTTTGTAGCAAACTAGCCTCTAGCTAATTGCGACAAGCTTCAAGTTAACTCTAACTTGAACAGTGTGTACCTATTACAACTGCTTCTAATAAATCTGAAAGATACAATATTAAATCACCTATTACAACCAACTAGACTCGAAAGACAAACATATGGAGTTGGTTCTTCTAGCTGGTTAGTAGCCTTTGTGTCGCACAAGGATTCAGCTTGCAAAATTTCTCTAGTAATTTCTTTCAGTTCTTGCTTCAATTCTGTCTTTGTGCGATATCTTATTCAGTAGGAATACTTCAACATTAATATAGCGCCAGTAGTTGAGATGTTCTTGTTTAGTTCTAATGCAACTCTTCCTTGGTGGAAGAGTTTGTGTTTATCTCAACTTCCTTCCTTTGTTTCTGTCCTTGCTGAACTCGAACTCTACTCTCTTATCAATTTGCAACCTTTTCGCATTAGGAGACAACCTCTTAGTTCATGGATAATTCACAGATCATGTTTATCTCCTGTGCATGTACGGTTCTTGTGCCAATGGGTCTGTTCGAGTATGTTTTCCCTGATGGACCTGGTTCAACTTGGTAGTCATTTATCAATCTTCAAAATCATGTAGTGACTTGGGTCAACACAAAGAGAAAATAAATATAAAGGGAAAATAGTGTAATAGTTATTACATGCCTAATGACAATGTCAATGTGTGTAGTTGCAGCCGACTCCTCAGAATGGCCGGCTGCTGCCGCTGATGTTTCTGCTAGTGTTGCATGTGTTGCTGGGACTGACTGCTCCATGAGCAGGTCCAATGGGAGATCTCCGGCAGATGAAAACTTTTCAACTTCTTTGCACATATTCTCTACCGACTCCTTTGATGCCTGAGTCTTCCGTATCTTCTTGACCTGTTTCCCCAAATCCTTGATGACCTTCCCATGCGTAGATAGAGTCTCTAGGATGACCTTCTGGTTGTCCAAAGTTTTCTTCAATGATTCCTCCACTGACAGAGGTACCTGAGGCTCTGCTGGGGCTGATGACTGTGCTGCAACAACACTGGATATGGCAGTTAGCTTTGTGGTAGTTGCCTGCATCCAGTAGTTGAGACTCGCCAGTGTTTGGGAGACTCGCAGCGCAGTCTGAGGGTAAGTGGATGAGGCCGGTACTAATAATGGCACTTATAGTCTAGCTGAAGCAGATGGTCCATAGGATGAAGGTGGCATGGCTACTGTTCTGGTGGAAGTACCGGCTGTTGTGGAGGGCTCGGCAACTAAACCAGTAACCACTACCACTGGCTCTTCAGACTATCCAGTAGAGGTAGTAGCTTTACCCTTGAACTTAGGGTTGTCGTCTCCATGGAGGTGGTACCATGAAAAAGGCTTCTTTGCCTTTACCTCTACATCATAATGCCTCGATTCCACCCCTTGGTCTTGGAATTACTCTATGAGGAAGTTGGGGTAGGGATATGACCTCTTCTCCTTCTGAACCGCTTGGGAAATTTTGCGAGGCATCAGGACTCCCACATTTATAGGATATCCGACCATGATAGAAGCCACCAAAACTGCACGGGGAATTGGGAGGATGTTTTCATTGAGGCTTGGATCGAGGCGGCTGCACACGAATGTTTGCCACCCTTTTGCTTCAAAGTTTAGGGTGGCTCGGACTATCTGAACCCCTGATGTGAGCCATGGAGGTGTTGTCCCTCAGATTCCAGAATCTCGGCTAGCAACGGGTGAACTGCATCACCCGTAGCTAGTTTTTCCAAATATTGCACCGCTTCTACTTCCTCAAATCCCACATATTGATTCAGTGCATGGGCGTCAAAGCGAATTTTCAAATTCTGAACTTTCGTCACCTTTGTACCCTTTTTGTTGTGAGAAACGTTTGCATAGAATTATTTGACCAGGTGCTCGTTTGCATCTAACATGCTGGAGGTGAACTATTTCCACCCTTTGTGCTCTTGGAATTGTTTGAGTACAGTGGGGTTGTGCTTGTTCAAATCTTTCGTCAAGAATTGTCTCTCAAGAGTTAGCGACCTTTGTGACCACTATTCACTGAACATGGAAAAGATATTTGCACTGACGAATTTGTCATGCCATAGCTCTGGTCTCCTTGATCTTTCCAACCCTCCCACTACAGTATCACCCACTCTCCCATCGTCTGGTACCTCATTATCATCATCCAAATGAATGGGATTAGCTGGAGCAGGTGGGGGAGAGAGATCAGAGGCTTGACTACCCCCCTCCCCCCGAACCTTTAGAAGAACTGAATGAGGAGGTTGATTCATTTACAAGGCGGAGTCTCCATGGGAATTACTGTGATTGCGCTTCCGATTGTGCTTGCATGGATTTATCCTCAGAAGCTTCCCCGGTTGAGAAATACTCACTAGTGTCTGAAGGTTCAGGAGGTGGTCTATTAGCTGTAGCTTTCTTGTTTAGGACCTTTTGGACTGTAAGTAGCAGGTTGGTTTTGCCTCGACCCTGACCTCAGTAGGTTTCTGCCCTATCTTTCGGTGTATCTCCTCTGCCACGTGAGCGAACCATTGTCTGCAACACACAAGTAGTGAAAATCAGTTAGAATTAGAGCTCATAATGTGTACAGAATCAAGATTGAAAGTGCAGACACGGTTCTCAGAAAAGGGCAGTGCGGACCGCACAAAAATGAGTACCACCGCATACTACCCAGTGCGGACCGCACAAAAATGAGTACGACCGCATACTACCCAGCGCGGACCGCACAAAAATAAGTGTGACCGCACAACCCTAGGTTCAGACTACTGGGGTCTCTGAAGTTGCTTTAGTGCGGACCGCACAAAAATGAGTGCGGCCGCACAAACTTATTGCGGACCGCACATTTTTTATTGCTGCCTTACACTTTCCTACTAAGTCTCTGAAGTGTCAATAGTGCGGACCACACAAAATTGAGTGCAGGGAACACAAGTTCGTTGCGGACTGCACAAAATTGAGTGCGGTCGCACAAAGTTCCTTTCTCAAAAGTTCCCTAAACTTAGGGTGCTGCGAACCCCACAAAAGTGTGTACGGTCGCATAATTCAAATGGCACAGGCTCTGACTTACAAACCCTATAAGGGTTTTCACTAATTAAACATGGTTTTTAGCAATTAAGCATTATTATCTACTTACCCAGGCCCCATTTAGCATTTAAGACACTACCGACATGATGTTAAGCAAGATTTGACCATCTATTAACATTTTAGGCATGAACTTAACCCTAGATAACAAAAAGACTAAACAAGGAAAAATCTAAAGCATTGAATTAACATATCAGTAATGAAGATGCAGATGGGATTTAAAACTTGATGAAATGAGGGAAGATCGAGAGCAAAGGAACTGTGCACTGTGCTAGCTTAATCTCAGAGGTCAAAGGGTGTAAAGTGTGAAAATATAAGAAAAGTCCTATTTATACTTTGACCCTACTGGCCCACTAACTTACCTAAGTGAAACCTCAAAATTTTGATGCGGTCTGCACTCCTTACCTGCTCCTTGAAGTGGTGGTGCGGTCCGCATAAAAATGATTGCGGACGCAAAATTAGTGCGGTCCGCAAACTTTTGTGTACGGCCGCAAATCCTTGAGGAATTTTGTCAGGACAAACTTCAGAGAACTCGATATATTCATCTACCTATTGTGCGACCGCACACAGAATTGTGCGACCGCACACAGAATTGTGCGGCCGCAAAGTGCTTGTGTGGTCCGCATAATTCTTATGCGGTCCGCACAATTTCTACATTTAGCCAATTTTTTCCTTGTAAAGTTCCTGCAATGCACACCTATATTCCTGCATACACTTTGCTGATACCAAAATTTTCCCTATACTATTTTCAAAATGCATATACATCTTTAAAACATGCATGAGCATCAATTGATATTTTTCCATAATTTCTGCATTTTTCTAAGGATTTTATTAATTTATCCCAGTATTTTATTATATAACTAATTACTAATTGCATCACAAATGGTTTTATAATAATTTTAGGGCTTAGTATTATCACTTATATTTATACTAAGCTTTAATTATTTTATGGATAGCCACATTTATATTTTAGGATTATAATTGCAATAACTTTGCAATAATAGCCCATGTGTGCATAATTACCTTACTTCACCAGAAAATAGCTTTTATATTTTTTATAATATTAAGTAATTATTTTAAATTATTTTTATACACCAATAGCATTTTTATCAATTATTAGCTATTGTATAAATTATTTTATCAATTAATTGGGTATTTAACAAATAACCTGTTTTAATTTCGGACCCAACACAAAACATTACCCCCAGCCCAATTAAAATACCCACAAGCCCAATTTCTATCCAACCCGCCCCACCACCAGATCAAATCCCGATCGTTGATCTTAAAAGATCAACGGTCCAGGATCAATTACCTTTTTTAATTACCCCCCAACCCCTAAACCCTAGCCCTTCGTCTAATTCCGCCGCCCCAAATTCCTTCCCTCCTCCATTCTCTCTCAAGCTCTCCCCTAACCCTAGCCGCCGTCACCGGAAAACCACATGTTCCATGGGGTTTCTCTGTGATTCCAGTCCCCTACCGGCCTCTTACCTCTTCTAGTTGTTCGATTTTGTTGTTATATGAAGGAATCTCAAAGAGATTCAACTCAGATTTGTTCAAAAACTTTCATGACCCTACCTATGGTCATCTCCGTTTGTGAGTACCGCCATTTCTGGTTATAGCTCAAATCTATAGTTCCAAACCAGATTTTCTTCTCATCTCTGTCATTTTTTAAACCCTCGTCTCTTGCTACTCGAATCTGTTCGGATCCTTGTAGATCTGAGATAATTTTAAGTTCATTTCCTATTTCTCTTTAAAACCTTTTGTGTTTCTTATTATTAATCTATTTTTGTCTTCACTAAAGCTAGGGTTTCATCCCTTTAAGTTTCTGCAAAAATACTAAATTTTTTAAGTGTTTAGCCCTAATTTTCTTTACTTGTTCGGCTGATTCTCATGTCTATGCTCTAAACCCTAGGGTTTCTGCTTATTTCAATGATTATTTCAATATTTTCCCGTTATTTTTTATCTCTGTCAATTAGAAGAGATTGACTGATTTTATTAGGGTTCAAATTATATTTTCTTGTCTAGATTGATGCTTCTCTGTGATTTTTACCTATTTTCCTTATTTGTGATGCCTAATGGTACTACTTGCCTTAATTAGTTTATCAGTCTGATTTATGTGATTTAATTGACTTCTAGATGGTCTTTGATTGATTTATTTACCTTACTGAATCCCTAACTGAGTTGTTAATTGATTCTCCCCAATTTAGGAGTGTTTTCCGAATATTGTTGAATTATTTGATCAAGTTTAACCCCAATTAACTGGCCGATTGTATTTGCTTGCCTTATTTGTGAACTCTAATTTCCTTGCCTTTAATTGTCTTCTCTTCTGAATGCTATACAAACTCCATTCTGATTTCTTTCAAACACACGAACACACTCAGAAAGAAACACACACACAAACTCTTGCTCTTATTCATACACACTCTCCACTGCAAATCTTTATGTTACTTGTGTTTGCTGCACTATCTAGCCTGCTGAAAGCCAAGGCTAGACTATTGGATTCCTCATACTTTCACCTTCCTGTTTGCTATCTCTTAACCGGTATGCCTCCACTCATATTATATTTCAATATGCTATGAAGGTAAACCTATGTGCTTCCTGTTTATTGCTCTTAATCGGTATGACTATTTCTGTTACCATGTCCTACTCAATGTTATGTAGTCAGTCTACTGTAGATATCAATGTGCCTCTATTTGCTTTATGTTTCTGTTAACTAGCATGTTTTAACTCCTGTGATTTTGTCTTGTCCAATATGTTAATATGGTCAATATACTTTAGCATATTCATGTCTGATTCAGGGTACTTGTTCACCTATTTATCAACTAGCATGTTTCAATCCCTGTCATGTTATATGTTTTTACCTTAACAGGTTCCTGATTAATTCATGATTTCTATGCTCAACTTTTGCTACCTTTTCTTTATGAATGTATGATCAGTAACATGATCCCAGTATGTTTCTCTTTGTTTAATACATGTCTATATGCTCACCTAGTAATAGCTAACAAACTAAGTCAATCCCAAGCAATGTGAAACCTTGTTTGAATTGATTGTGACTTTGTTCTATCTGTTGTTTGACTTCTGGAGTTCATGTCTGAACTCCATCTGCTAAATGTGGTTCTGTTTGTGGTTCTTGTAATCTGGTAATCTGTTTCTATTCATTTTTTTAAAAATCCAAATTGATTTTCTAAAACTATCTCCTACTTTCACATACTATTTTCAACCCCTACTCTTAGATATCTAGGGTCATGCCCCTCCAGTGTGAGCACTGACTAGGAGTCCATGGTCCTCCGAACTCTGACACATAGGGGTTGACCTTTCCAAATTTGTTTACAAAAACTATTTCTTTGAAAAAGTTCTGGTGTGAGCATTGTCCGGGGTCCCTGAGGCCCTTGGGAACTTTGATACACCAGAAACCCATTTGATATATTATGGACTACTGGTGCACTCCAGATTTGAAGGCCTGGTTTCCAGGTTGCTTTTGGGCCTGCTAAGGCTCCCTATAGTATAGTGAGTTTTATCCTGCAATTCATTTCTATTGGTCTGTAATAATATTTCTTGTAAAAACAGATATGGGGTATTAGTATAAGCTGGGAGGGATTTATATATATTTTATTGGGTTTGGGTAGATCATGTCCATAGGTTATTGTGATGATATTTATATGCATTAGAAACCATATTTAAAGGGTCTATCTTGTTATGCTGAATTCTCATACTTTGCATCACTAGAAATCCTTCTTCTAGGCTGTTTATCAATTCTGCATCAATAATCATGTTTTCAAAACCTTTATGGGTACATTAGAAATCATGTTTCTAGCAATTTCCTTGTTAAACTCGCTTGGCAACTGATTAACGTTTTTACTCGCCTAGAAATCATGCCTATAGGAAACACACATATAAATCAGTCTTGACACATAGACATCATGCATATAAGAAATACGTGTAAAAAAAAGTTTCAACACTTAGATGTCCTGCCTATAGAGGAAAAATGTATGAAATCAGTTTCTGTGTTTAAACGTCATGAAATAACGCTTGTGATCAGTTTAAACACCTAGAAAGCATGCCTATAGGGTCAAAAAGATAAAATATGCATGTGTAAATTAATCCCTGGTTTAGTCTGATTAACATTTAGATACTATGTTTATAGGATTTTGCCCAGTTATCACCTAGGCAAGCCTGTAGGATAATTAAAATTCTGGGTTTTAAATTGTGATTCTCTTTCTGCTTGCAACCTACCCAGATTCAGTAAGTGATAAAAATCAGTAAGCAAACTGATAGGTACTCACTGCCTCGCCTTAATAAAACTGCTGCATAGTCTGTGTTCATTCAGATATCCTGCCTATAGGAATCCTAAAATTCTAAAATCTGCTTGTTTGAATGGCGTGCACTTGTTTTGTCTATTTGTGGAGGTAAATATGAGCCCCCTTAATTGCTCTTTATGTGACACTCCTACTTGATTTTGTTTGTCGCCTAGTTTTCTCCTTTTAAACAATATAGGTGAGTCTAGAACCACCTTAATAGAGGTCCTAAACACCTCTAGGGCTATAGGAAAGGGACGGGTAATGCACGCATAGGGTACGTATTCGATGTTATTAGAACGCTTAGGTAATAATTAAGGGGAGGGTAATTGGGTAGTAAAGGAAATGATGACATGCGCGTTAATGCTACGCGTAACACCTCTATTTGAGGAAAGTTTACCGAGTACTGCATAGAAGTGATCCTATAGACTAATAAACCTAGGACCCCCTTCACTCCCGTTTTTAAATGTTCTCTATTTGTTTAAATTTCTTTAATTCCCGTTTTAAAATAATCTCTATTTGTTTAAACTGCTTTATTTCCTTTAAAGAGTAATTCGCTTAATTGAGTTTGGCTGGGACCCACCGTTGTGGACCTCGAGGGGTGCCTAACACCTTCCCCTCAAGGTAATTTCGAGCCCTCACCCAATCTCTAGTAAAGTAAACCGGTTTATGAGTTATTTTCTTTAGGTGCCCTAACGCACCTTAAATCCGTTAGGTGGCGACTCTTCAAATTCCATACCCCATCCCAAAAGGAAGTGAGTTGTCCCAAAAATGTCGAAACCCGGACTTCGAGAGTAAAAAGGGGGGCGCGACACACTTCACAACCAGTTAGCCCAAAACAATGCATAATCTAAAAAAGAAAATCAAGAGAAAAAAAACACATGGGTTTCCTCCCAAGAAGCGCCTGATTTAACGTCGCGGCACAACGCATGTTACCATCATTCACTTGAAATGGAGCAATGTTACGACGTGGCCATCATCAACCTTACCAAGATAATGCTTCACTTGTTGCCCATTGACTCTAAATACCTCACCATTCTTATTTTTCAAATCTAGAGCACCAAAGGGTGTCACATGTATAACTTTAAAAGGGCCACACCACTTTGATTTCAGCTTTTACGGGAACATCCGCAACCGAGAGTTGAATAAAAGGACAAGGTCACCTTCTTTGAATTCTTTGTTCCGGATATACTTATCATGGAGGTACTTCATCTTGTCCTTATACAAGGACGAACTTGAGTAAGCATGGAAGCGGAACTCATCAAGTTCATTCGATTGCTCCACTCGAAGATTTGTAGCTACATCCCATTCAAGGTTCAGTTTCTTCAACACCCACATGGCCTTATGATCTAGTTCCACCGGAAGGTGACAAGCTTTCCCGAACACTAACCGATACAGAGGCATATTGATTGGTGTTTTGTAAGCTGTTCAATAAGCCCAAAGAGCATTGTCAAGTTTCTTCGACCAATCAGTCCGGTTTGCATTGACACTCTTTGACAGAATACTCTTGATCTCCCGGTTGGAGACTTCAACCTGTCCACTTTCTTGGGGTGATAGGGGGTCGACACTTTATAAGTGACACCATACTTAGAGATTAAAGTGTCGAAGGCTTTGTTGCAAAAGTGTGATCCCCCATCACTAATGATGGCCCTTGGAGTATCAAACCTTGTGAATATGTTCTTATTCAAGAAAGCTACCACACTCCGTGCTTCATTGTTGGGCAAAGACACAACTTCAACACATTTGGACACGTAATCCACAACAACCAAAATATAGGTGTTCGCACATGAGCTCACAAAATGGACCTATAAAATCGATGTCCCACACATAAAAAATATCAATCTCTAGGATAGTGGTGAGAGGCATCTCATTTTTCTTTGAGATCCCACCGGCCCTTTGACATTCATCACAACACTTAACAAGATCGCTAGTGTCATTATAAAGGGTAGGCCAACATAATACATACCTTAGCACCTTTGTAGCAGTTCTCGCTCCACCATGGTGACCACCATATGGTGAAGAATGGCAAGCTTCAAGAATATCCAATTATTCTTCTTCTGGTACACATCTAACCATTCAATGCAAATTTTGAAGAGATATGGTTCATCCCAATAGTAGTCCAGGCAGTCCCATTTGAGCTTCTTCCTTTGGTTTGAAAAGAACTCATCCGGAACAATGCCACTCACAAAGTAGTTTTCCACATCGACGAATCATGGCATCCCGTTCATAGAAATGGAAAGGAGTTGATCGTCCGGAAATGAATCATTGATCTCAAGGCCATCATGTGGCCTCTCCTCCTCCTCCAATCGGGACAAGTGGTCTGCCACTTAGTTTTCACTCCCTTTGCGGTCTTGGATTTCATGATCAAATTCTTGTAGAATAAGTACCCTCCGCATAAATCTTTCCTTAGAGTCTTTCTTACTCATCAAATAACGAAGTACCACATGGTCGATGTGAACAATAACCTTTGTACCCATTAAGTACGGGCGAAACTTTTCCATAGAAAATACAATGGCTAAGAGTTCTTTCTCGGTCACCATATAGTTGACTTGGGCCTCGTTCATGGTCTTACTAGCATAGTAGACCAGATGGAAGATCATGTTAATTTGTTTCCCAATACCGCTTCAACTGCCACATCACTGCATCGCACATGAGCTCAAATGGTAAGCTCCAATTTGGCGTGGTAATAATAGGAGTGGTAGTCAACTTATACTTGAGTAGTTCAAATGCCTTCATGCAGTCTTCATTGAAAACGAACTTGGCATCTTTCTCTAATAGCTTGCACAAGGGGTTTACCACCTTAGAGAACTCCTTGATGAACCGGAGGTACCCGCATGACCTAGAAAGCTCCTCACTTCCTTGACGGAAGTAGGGGAAGGAAGTTTGGATATCACTTTAATTTTTTATTTATCAACCTTAATACCATTTTTGAAAATCTTGTGGCCGAGGACAATGCCCTCCTCGACCATAAAGTGATACTTCTCCCAATTAAGCACCAAGTTAGTTTCTTCACAACGTGCCAATACCTTGTCCAAGTTGTCAAATAACTCTTCAAAATAATCCCCCACAACAGAGAAATCATCCGTGAAACCTCGAGAAAGTCCTCCACCATATCGATGAAGATGGCCATCATACACCGCTGAAAAGTAGCCGGTGCATGCATAACCCGAATTGCATCTGCGTGACTGCAAAAGTGCCATACGACAAGTGAAAATGGTCTTCTCATGGTCTTCAGGTGAAATAAGAATCTGGTTATATTCGGAATACCCATCCCTGAAGCAATAATAAGCACGTCCGACTAACCTATCCAACATCTGATCAAGAAATAAAAGCGGAAAATGGTCTTTCCGAGTAACTTTGTTGAGCTTCCTATAATCCATGCACACTCTCCACCCGGTGACAGTTCTTGTGGGGATCAATTCATTTTTCTCATTTGTTATCACAATCATGCCCCCTTTCTTTGGGACACATTGCACTAGCGAGGTCCACGAACTATCGGAAATGGGGTAGACAACCCCAACATCCAACCACTTGATGATCTCTTTCTTGACTACCTCTTGCATGGCCTCATCCAATCTTCTTTGATGTTCACATAGAGGGTTTGGCATCCTCATCCAATATGATTTTGTGCATGCAAAAGGTGGGGCTTACACCCCGAATATCTGCTAATGTCCAACCTATTGCGTTCTTTCCCCTTTGGAGCACCGCAATGGTGGAATCTACCTGCATGTTAGTTAAGCACGAGGAATGAATATGTGATGACCCAAAAGGTCATCTTATGTAATTTAAGCCTTATCTGTGTTCCGAGGCTC
>ML281989.1:11448-89052 GCA_005239495.1 Nicotiana undulata | reverse complement strand
TTTTGGTCTAGGGTACGAGTACACTTGGAAGGAGTTCAAGGACTGGTCACCACCATGGCGCGGATCTTACTACCCATTGGAGCAGCCAATACCCCATATAGAGAAAACTTTCCAGCCAGCTGACATCACATATGGTACAGACGAGGAGGAAGCGCTAGCGGCAATAAGGGATCTATTTCTGGATGATGAGGACATGGACTGCTATGTCATTCTTGAAGAGGAGGGGGAGGAAGGCCCTTCCATACAAATCGTGAGCAAGGGATCATATCTCAACAATTGGTCCGTCAGGAAAACCAAAGCCCGTCGAGCCTCGGGGTAGCAAGGCTAACAAAACAAGCATTATTTACAGTTTATTTATTTAAAGAATTTTCTTCCTTTTCGCATTTTTAATTTTTGCAGGAAAGAGCTCCTATGTTCAAACAATTATTCAATTTATCAACGCATTTCCTGTTTCTTTATAAATCTTATATTTACTTGTTACTGTTTTCCTCCCCATTACTTTATTTACACAAAATTACTATTACTTATCTTGATGAATCGACGACTGTGACCTGCAACGAGGCAACGCAACAAATGGATCCCGAGTCAGACAAGGATGATATACCTGAGGATATTATTAAGGAGGTCGAGAACTTTGAGAACAGACCTAAGTCTAACATGGACGAGACTGAGGTCGTCAACCTGAGAAATGCAGAGATCGCCAAAGAAACACGCATCAACATTCATCTATCACCGTCAGAAAAGGAGGAATATACGGAATTCTTAAGGGAATATGAGGACATATTCGCCTGGTCATATGACGACATGACTTGCCAAAAATACACATCTTAATTGACGATTGTGCCAAGCACGAACTGCAGTCCTTTGTAGATTGTTTTGCTGGTTACCATCAGATTTGGATGGACGAGGAAGATGCTGAGAAAATGGCATTCATTACGCCGTGGGGAGTGTATTGCTACAAGATGATGCCATTCGGTCTGAAGAATGCAGGGGCCACTTACATGAGTGTCATGACTAATATCTTCCATGATATGATTCACAAGGAGATCGAGGTATATGTGGACGACGTCATCATCAAATCAAAGAAAGATGCTGATCACATGGAAGATTTGAGAAAGTTCTTCAACAGGTTAAGGAAATACAATCTGAAACTTAACCCCGCAAAGTGTGCGTTCGGGGTTCCTGTTTGCAAGCTACTAGGGTTCATTGTCAATCGTCGAGGAATAGAGCTAGATCCATCAAAGGTCAAAGCCATCCAAGAATTGTCGCCACGAAGGAACAAAAAGGATTTTATGAGCTTCCTAGGACGGCTCAATTATATCAGCCGGTTCATAGCCCAGTCTACCGTCATTTTTGAACCAATTTTCAAAATGCTAAGAAAGGATGCTGCCACCAAATGGACTGAGGATTGTCAAAAAGCCTTCGACAGAATCAAAGAGTATCTCTCAACACCACCAGTCTTGGTACCCCCAGAGCCGGGTAGACTCATATTACTCTACCTGGCCTTATTAGATGGAGCTTTCGATTGCATTCTTGGGCAACATGACGAAACAGGGAGGAAAGAGCAAGCAATTTACTGCCTCAGCAAGAAGTTTACTCCATATGAGGCCCGGTATTCTCTATTAGAGCGCACCTATTGTGCTTTGACTTGGGTCGCACAGAAGCTGAGGCATTATTTCTGCGCCTACACAACGTACCTCATATCAAGGATGGATCCGCTCAAGTACATCTTTCAGAAGCCCATGCCCACTGTCAAGATAGCTAAATGGAAGATCTTGTTAAGTGAGTTCGACATCATTTACGTAACTCAAAAGGAGGTCAAGGGACAAGCATTAGCCGATCATCTTGCTAATAATCCTGTGGTCGGAAAATACGAACCATTGAAAATGTATTTCCCCGATGAGGAAGTGTCATTCGTAGGAGAGGATATTGCAGAATCCTACGACGGTTGGAGGATGTTCTTTGATGGGACAAAAAACTTCAAAGGCGTGGGTATTTGAGCAGTCTTGATTTCGGAAACCGGTCAGCACTACCCGGTATCCGCCAAACTCAGATTCCCCTGCACCAACAACATGGCTGAATATGAGGCATGCATCCTTGGGCTCAATTTGGCCATCGACATGAATGTTCAGGAAATTTTAGTAATTGGTGACTCAGACTTATTGATACACCAAGTCCAAGGAGAATGGGCGACCAAGAAATCCAAGCTACTGTCATACCTACATCGTGTGCAGGAATTGAGAAAGAGGTTCACAAAGATTGAATTCCGGCACGTTCCTAGAATCCAGAATGAGTTCGCCGACGCACTGGACACCTTGTCATCTATGATCCAACATCCAGATAAGAACTTCATCGATCCTATCCTGGCGGGGATTCACAATCAGTCGGCCGACTGCGCCCACGTTGAAGAAGAAGCTGATGGAAAGCCCTAGTTTCATGACATTAAGGAGTACTTGGCAGAGGGAAAGTACCCAGAGCATGCAAACGCTACTCAAAAGTGCATTGTTCGAAGGTTATCAAACAACTTCTTTCACAGCGGAGGAATCCTATATAGGAGGACTCCCGATCTAGGTTTGCTAAGATGTGTCGAGGCAAAGGAAGCAACGAAGCTGTTGGAGGAAATACATGTTGGTACATGCGGTCCTCATATGAACGAGTTTGTTCTAGCAAAGAAGATACTTCGGGCTGGTTATTTCTGGATGACCATGGAAACATACTTCATCCAGTATGTCCGCAAATGCCATCGATGTCAAATACATGGGGATATGATAAAGGTACCTCCCAGCGAGCTTAATGCGACAAGCTCACCCTGGCCGTTCGCCGCTTGGGGCATGGATGTTATTGGACCAATCGAGCCTGCCGCCTCCAATGGACACAGGTTCATTCTGGTTGCCATTGACTATTTCACCAAATGGGTCAAAGCAGCATCTTACAAAGCAGTTACTAAGAAAGTGGTAGCCGACTTTGTCCGCGACCGCATTGTTTGTCGATTTGGAGTTCCAGAGTAAATCATCACCGATAATGGTTCCAATCTTAACAGTTATTTGTTGAGAGTAATGTGTGAAACCTTCGAGATCAAGCACAAGACTTCTACATCATACAGACCTCAAATGAATGGAGCCGTTGAGGCTGCCAACAAAAACATCAAGAAGATATTGAGGAAAATGATAGAAAAGCACAAGCAATGGCATGAGAAATTATCATTTGCTCTGTTGGGGTATCGCACCACGGTTCGCACATCAACCGGGGCAACTCCTTACATGTTGGTATATGGTACATGAGTCGTCATTCTTGCTGAAGTTGAGATTCCATCTTTGAGAATCATACAAGAAGCCAAGCTCAGTGACGCAGAATGGGTGAGAAGCCACTATGAGCAATTGTCCCTCATAGACGGAAAGAGAATGAACGCGGTTTGTCATGGTCATCTATATCAGAATAGAATGACCAGAGCCTTCAACAAGAAAGTCAAACCAAGACGATTCACACTAGGGAAGCTGGTGTTAATGAAAACCCTTCCTCATCAAGACGAAGCAAAAGGGAAATTCTCTCCCAATTGGCAAGGCCCGTACATGGTTCACCGAGTGCTAACAGGAGGAGCACTCATACTGGCAGAAATGGATGGAGAAATTTGGCCTAAACCAATCAATTCAGATTCAGTCAAGCGCTACTACGTGTAATTGATATATTTCTATCAATGTTGTAAATTGAACTACGCCTGACCTGATTCCCGTTTAAGAGGGGATACATAGGCAGCCCTAAGGGTTTGGTCATATTTTAACAAAATTTTCATTTTCCCCCACGAATGGAAATTGGGGCAGAATTTTGAGGAGGGACCTCAAAATTTCGAAGCAAATTTAGCCGAGCACCTCACCAGTAACAACCAGGAGCCTTCCCTCATCAAACTGGGGCAAAATATTGATGAGGACCCTCAAATCTCCGCATCAAGAGAGGTTGCAATGTCCTGAACCGCGTCGTGGGCGTTGGTTTCATCCAAAGAAATTATTCTTTTTCAATTATATGTTATGTCATATTTTATAAAACCATGCATATTTATTTCTAAAAAAAATAGTTTTTTAGCAACGCTACCCCTGTGGTACAAACAAAGTCATCATCATCAAGCAGACAGGCTGATCCGAGCCAGCGGGGATACGAACTAACCCTCCCCCTTATGGAGCTCACGATTTTTCTTTGGATGCAAGCACAAATACGGCAAAAGCCCAAGACATCTCATTATCCCCACAAGACGCATGTTTCTCAAGGATACGCTCTCGAACTCATCGCACATGGTAACACTTACTATTATCATCATTGCAAACGATACTTCATTCACAACAATCGTATCACCGCACTTTATCACCAGCTAATAACTCTTACTGTCACTTTATTTTCTGCATTGCATGAGGCTACCTTTCTGCCTTCTGAGACTAAGCTCTGTCTCCATCTGCATGAGTTTAAGCTCTACCTCCATTTGCATTCGCATCTTTCCATAAGGCTACCTTTCTACCTTTCGAGGTTAAGCTTTACCTCCATTTGCATTCGCATCTTTGCATAAGGCTACCTTTCTACCTTCCGAGGTTAAGATTTACCTCCATTTGCATTCGCATCTTTGCATAAGGCTACCATTCTGCCTTCCGAGACTAAGCTCTGTCTCCGTCTGCATGAGGTTAAGCTCTACCTCCATTTGCATTCGCATCTTTGTATAAGGCTACCTTTCTGCCTTCCGAGGTTAAGCTCTACCTCTATCTGCATTTACTTCTTATATAAGGCTACCTATTCTGCCTTCCGAGGTTCAACGCTACCTCCCCTGCATTTTATTTCCTGCATTGCATAAGGCTATCATTCCGCCTTCCGAGGTTCTACGCTACCTCTCTCCGCATCTCACTTCATTACGCTAAGCTCCTTTCTACCTTTTCAAAGCAGTTACCTTATTTATTTACGCCTTCTTTCGGGCTAATCTCTGCCTTCTTTCTTTTCGCAAATCGCAAGACTAAAATCTGTCTTGCCAACATCATACTACTGCATTCTTCATGGGATGAAATATCGCCAACTTGTCCAAAGGCGTCATCGTTCGGAGGCACCTTCTCCATGGCCCGAGAACATCATTTCATGGCCTAAGGATCTCATATATTCAACTTGCATATGATTATTGCAAGGCATCATGGTTCGCAGGCACCATCCTCATGGCCCGAGAACATCATTTCATAGTATGCGAATCCCGCGATATCTACTTGTGCAGTTGATCTACTTGTTGTTCCTTTTGTGCTTTATCTTATGGTTCTACTGCCTACCATGTAACTAGCATACTTCTATGATTTCCCCTTCCCTTTTAGTATAAGATGTCTCATGCTTTACCTTGTATGATCTACTATAACCCTGTTTTACCCCTATGGAGTTAGCATGCCTGTTTGTCTATGCGATCCTCTTTTTCTTGTCTCAACAGGACTGTTGTTTCTTGTTTGTTCTTATCCTCTACTTAGCTTATCATGCTACAGACTTGTGTTCCCTCCCCATGACATCAAAAGACTAGATGATTCTGACTCTATACCTAATATGTGACTCTGGGATGCTTTATGACAACTATGTGATAATTATTTGAGAACTTGTAACCCTATTCTAATGCTGGCATGTGAATTAATTGTCCTCAACTCCCTATCTTTGTTTGTGTTTGTTTTCTTGAACTCTCTATATGCTGAATTGTGGTTGCACTACTTCCCCCTTTGCAAACTGTTTTTATAAATTCTTACATTGTCCTCTGAAGTTATATTTCAAAACTGTTATTTCAAAACTACTTTCAAACTCAACTCTTTTTAAAACTACAAACACATCTCACTACTCTTAGACTTTAGGTTCAGCCCCCTTCGTGTGAGCACTGCCTTAAGAACCCCTGAGTACCCATTGAACCCTGTCACACAAGGTTGGCATTCCACACTGCACTTACTCATTCTTGGCTAGGGAACTTGGGTGTGAGCACTGTCTGGGATCCCCTGAGATCCTTAGGAAATGTGACACACCTGGGTTACAAGAGGTCTTGGCATATGGCATGTTGGATCTGGTACTTAGGCCTACCGTTAGGATCCCTATAGTGTAACTTCTTTATTTTCTTATTCATTTGTGTAATTTATGCAACAATAGTCTGTAATAACATGTAAATGAATAATTGGGGCTGGATAGTGAATGTGGGAGGGGACTATGCATGTTTAGTATAGTGTGGGTAGAGACCATGACTATAGGATTTTACTTACATGTGTGTGCAATAGTATCATGCTTAGGACATGCATACCATGTATTAGAAACCATGTTTAGATTGTCTACTTCAGTATCTCTACTACACTCATGTCTATTTTATAAATCTTGTTCACAGCTAATAACTATAATAAAGTAATAAGCTGCTATAACGTTACTGCTATTGCATTTTCATAAGTACTACATCTAGAAATCTTGTTTTAGGTACCAGTGCATGCATTAGATACCATGTTCTCTAGGACTTTATCTTCAGCATGTCTGTTTTAAGTTATATTCTATTGAACACTTAGGAAGTATGTATTAATTTAACAACCTTGCTAAAATGTGTTAAATGGCTAAACATTTTCTGCAAAACTCAACACTTTCTTCAATGTATTACCCATTGTCTTTTAAAATCAAGGTTAAAGACCTGCATTCAGATTTTGTAAAGAATAAAAAAATTAGTATATATTTCAGACGCCTAGGCAAACCTTAGGTTCAGTACTTATAAAAACCAGAATCAACTGTTTTATGTCGTGCCTATATTAAAAAGTGGTCTTTAAAACCAATGAGTCTTTTTTTTGAAATCCTTAAGACTTTACTGTTTGTTACCATCCTCAACTCATGCTTTGCCTATAAATTACTGAACTTTCAAAACCATTTACCCTTTCTTTTCGACATACATGCAAATCACTCTGTTATTTAAAAGTCATGCTTTACTTTTAATTACTGGTTTTCCTAAAATTATTCATTTACTTTTACTGAGAGTTTTTCATTAAAATTGTTGTGCATTCTATAAACTCCTGCTCCTGCCTTTAAAATACTAGATTTCCAAAATCAATCGCTCCTTTCGGCAAATCACTCTTTATATTTTCAAATACTCCGTTTTATCCCTGCTTTGTTACTAAGTTATTTTCGATATATACCTTTGCTAAAACCCTCTAAAACCTACTGTGTTTATACTCAAATTCCTGTTTTAAGTTCTGACTTTGAGACTTTTATTGTGTTTGAGACGTGCTATCCTATGTGCCTTATTTGTGGAGGGATACATGAGCCTTTAATTGTTTCATGAATCCCTTATGTGTAAGTCCTACTTGTTATGCTTGTCGCTTAGAGTTTATCCTTTAAACTTAGGGGTCCATCCTAGTACTCACCTTGTAGGATTAGTAGTCCTAAACACCCTCCTGGACTTATAGAATGGGACGGGTAATGGCACGCATTAAGCATTCGCAACCAACACACGCACTTTAAATAACCTTTACGGGGTGGGAAGGGTAGAATACGGATATGATGACTGGTGCGCTAATACCACGTGTAGCCGCCTCTTTGAGGTGTGACATACCGGGTATTGCATTGATGTGATCCGTATTACTTTAAACCTAGGACAGTTTATTTTCAGATGTTTATTTTTATACTTTCTCCAAAACCTTTAAAGATTTTTATGCTTGTTTGAAATCCCCTCTTATATGAACCTTACTTGCCACTTGTTCACTGCCCAAATTCACAAAACTTATTGGCTGGGACCCACAGTTGTGGATCTTGAGGGGTGCCTAACACCTTCCCCTTGGAATAATTTCAAGCCCTTACCCAATCTCTGGTAACGCAAATTTGTTCATGAGTTATCAACTCTAGGTGCCCAAACGCACCATAAAAATCGTTAGGTGGCGACTCTTCCTTAAACCCTTTCTTTTAAGGAGTTGTCAAAATGTTATAAACCCGATATCTCCGTACCTAACCTGTGCGATAGAAAAAGGGGGCGCGACAATACCTAATTCAGTTAACACCACCACTTTCATATCATCTAACTACGACATGAATTGCACATAAATATAGCTTACTTCAAAGAGCTACACATTTCCCAAATAATCACAACATACACAAATTTGGCACAACTTGAGATGTTACAATAATAAGGAAATTAGGAGAGTGGAGTATTCTTGTACAAAATTTTCACTTAGAGATGGAAGTTCTCACAATCACTACTAGACTTGTTCAAACAAATGGGGATATTTTTCTTTCATTTCTTTCTCCGCTTCCCACGTGGCTTCTTCGACTCGCTGACTTCACAATAACACTTTAACAGAGGTAATTTATTTGTTCCTCAACCTACGGACTTGCCTATCAATGATAGCAACCGGAACCTCTTCATACGATAATTTTTCATTAACTTCAATAGTCTCGACTGGCACAATGGCGGATGGATCTCCAACCACTTTCTTCAACATAGACACATGGAATACCGGGTGCACTAATGACATTTCAGGGGGCAATTCTAGCCTATACGCGACTTTCCCTATCCTTTGAGCTATCCGATACAGTCCGACATACCTAGGGCTCAATTTCCCTTTCTTCCCAAACCGCATCACCCCTTTGATGGGAGATACCTTCAAGAATACCCAACCATCTACTTGAAACTCTAAATCCCTACGACGAACATCCACATAGGATTTCTGACGACTCTGAGCAGTTTTCATCCTTTCCTGAATGACTCTAACTTTTCCCATAGCTTGGTGCACAAGATCTTGTCCTAAAAATTCTGCCTCACCAACCTCAAACCATCCGATCGGAGACCTACATCTCCTTTCATACAATGCCTCAAATGGGGCCATCTGAATACTAGCATGAAAGCTGTTATTGTAAGCAAACTCTATAAGTGGCATGTGATCATCCCAGCTACACTTGAAGTCTAAAATAGAAGCCCATAACATATCCTCAAGCGTCTGAATAGTCCGCTCCGCTTGACCGTCTGTCTGTGGGTGGAAAGCTGTGTTGAGATTTACCTGAATACCCAAACCTTGCTAAAATTTCCTCCAAAAGTTAGCTGTGAACTGGGCCCCTCGATCCGAGATAATAGAAATTGGAGTGCCATGTAGTCTAACTATTTCTTTGATATACAACGGAGCGTACTGTTCTGTAGTATCGATGGACTTGACTGGCAAGAAGTGAGCTGATTTCGTGAGTCGATCCACTATCACCCAAATTGAGTCGAACTTGCACTGAGAGCGAGGTAACCCTACCACGAAGTCCATATTGATCATCTCCCATTTCCACATCGGTATTTCCATAAGCTGAGTCAACCCACCGGGCCTCTGATGCTCGGCCCGCACCTGCTAACCATTCAGACATCTAGACACAAAGTCTGCCACACCCCTTTTCATACTACCCCACCAATAAATCTCCTTGAGATCGCGATACATTTTCGTAGAACCTGGGTGAACAGAATACCTGGAATTATGAGCCTTTGCCATTACCCTCCCCGTAGATCATCCACATTTGGAACACATAGTCTCCCCTAGCACCGCAAGACACCGTCATCATTGCCTAGTGAAAAAGGTGAAATCTTGTGATTCAAAATTGCTTCCCTCAATTGTATCAATGCTGGGCCTCTCAATTGATTTTCCTTGACTTCCGCTACAAGCGAGGACTCCGCTCCATTACGCACCACGACATTCCCCTCACCTGAGGTCGAAAGACAGACCCCAACACTGGCCAATTGATAAACCTTCCGAGCCAAAGGCCTATGACCGGCCTCCAAATGTACCAAGCTACCCATGGATTTCCGACTAAGAGTGTCGGCTACCACATTCGCCTTTCCTGGATGGTATAAAATATTCATATCGTAATCTTTGAGCAATTCTAACCACCTTCACTACCTTAAATTTAACTCCTTCTGCTTGAATAGGTACTGAAGACCCTTGTGGTATGTGAACACATCCACATGGTCCCCATAAAGAATAATGCCACCAAATTTTCAATGCAAACACAACCGCTGCGAGCTCCAAATCATGCGTTAGATAATTCTTTTCGTGATTCTTGAGCTGTCTTGAAGCATACGCTATAACTTTACCACATTGCATAAAAAAACACCCTAAACCAACTATCGAAACATCACAATAAACCACGAATCCCTCCGAACCTTCTGGAAAGGTCAACACTGGTGCCGAAGTCAATTTTGACTTCAATTCCTGAAAACTCTTTTCACAAGCATCGGACCACTGAAACTTAACTGCTTTTTGCGTCAGCTTAGTTAATGGGGAGGAAGAAGAAGAGAATCCCTCCACAAACCTCCGATAATACCCAGCTAGACCCAAGAAACTGCGAATCTCCATCGGCGTCGTTGGTCTAGGACAATCCTTTACCGCTGCAATCTTTTGAGGATCAACCTGAATCCCTTCCCTAGAAACAACATGGCCCAGAAAGGTGACTGATTCTAGCAAAAAATCACATTTTTAAAACTTTGCATACAACTGGTGCTGATGGAGAGTCTGCAGAACTGCCCTAAGGTGATTGGCATGATCTTCCTGACTTCGCAAATAAACAACAATATCATCAATGAAGACTATCACTAAAAAGTCAAGAAATGGGTTGAAAACCCGATTCATAAGATCCATAAAAGCTGCTGGGGCGTTGGTTAGCCCAAAAGACATTACCAGAAATTCAAAGTGCCCATAACGAGTCCTGAAGGCGGTCTTAGTAATATCCTGCTCCCTGATCTTTAACTGGTGGTACCCTGACCGTAAATCAATCTTTGAGAAGAACCTAACACCTTGTAACTGATCGAACAAATCATCTATCCGAGGTAGTGGATATTTATTTTTGATGGTGACCTTGTTCAGCTGCCGATAATCAATACACATTCGAAGCGATCCATCTTTCTTTCTGAAAAAAATAACTGGTGCGCCCTAAGGCGACACACTTGGCCGAATGAAACCCTTTTCTAATAGATCTTTCAATTGCTCCTTTAACTCTCTCAATTCTGCTGGCGCCATTCTTTAAGGTGGAATAGATATTGGTTGCGTATCTGGCAATACATCAATCCCGAAATCAATCCCTCTATCTGGCGGAATTCCAAGAAGCTCATCCAGAAACACATCAAGAAACTAATTCACAATCGACACGGACTTGGGAGACGGCCCCTATGAAGTGGTGTCCGCAACCCGGACCAAATGATAGATGCATCCTTTCCTGATAATCTTGGAGGCTTTACGATAGGAAATAAACCTGCCCCTCGACACAACCTCGTTCCCTTTCCACTCAATAACCGGTTCATTAGGAAACACGAGCCTCATAGTTTTGGTTTGGCAGTCGAGTTTAGCAAAGCACGAATAGAGCCAATCCATCCCCATGATTACATCAAAATCTAGCATCCCTAGCTCAATAAGATCAGCCGTGGTATCCCGACCACATACCGAGATGACACAATTCTTATAGACTCGTGCGACCGTAATAAAATCACCAACCGGAGTCGACATAGAGAATGCCTCATGAAGTTGTTCGGGTTTTATCCCAAAACGTGAAGCAATAAATGGAGTAACATATGACAAAGAGGACCCCAGATCAATAAGAGTATAAACATCAAGCAATTGGACAGTCAGAATACCTGTGACAACATCAGGAGAAGCCTCCGCACTCAGACGACCACTCAAAGCATAGAGCTGACTGGGTCCCCCTTGAACCCGTGCATTACCCCTAGGTGCACCGCGCCCTGCTGGAGCTGGAGGGCGTGCTGAAGATGTAGCGGCTAAAGAATTGGATGGCTGAGCAGTGCCCCTACCTGTACCCTGACTGGGCCCATGACAATATCGTTGTACATGGCCCCTCACTCCGCATCTATAGCATACCGGAATATCTAAGTAGCAAGGCTCAGTATGAAATCTCCCACACATAGGGCATGGGACCCTCCGCTGCTGCTAGAACCTCCCACCTGAACGACCCGACTGAGGGAACCTCCTCCTATCTGAACCGGCTCCAAAATGACCTCATTGCTGATAATTGTGGCCTGATGGCGGCACACTGACTGAGGAATGAGCATATGACTGTGATGGCCCTGAAGACCCTCTCCCCGGGGTTGACCTCCCACCTGCAACTAAGCTCCCAGGGTTTCTTACTGATCGGGCCCTATTACCACTCTCTCTCTCCATTCTTATTTTCAATTTCTGGGCCTCCGTCGCTTGGGCAAAACCCATAATCTTACCATAGTTCATATCCGAATGCAAAGCAGCTATAGCAGCCTCATTGACAACCATTGGACCAAGGCCCTGAACAAACCGACGAACTCTGGCCTCCATAGTCGGCATCATGTGGGTAGCATACTTGGACAAGCGCACAAACTCCATATGGTACTCCCACACACTCATGTGGCCCTGCTTAAGGACCTTAACCTCTGCAGCACGGGCTGTCATAACCTCGGAAAGTAAGAAATGATCCATGAAAGCGTCTACACACTCGGCCCACCTCGCCGGAGGGCTCCCCTCTCCACGGGAACTCTCCCACATCTCAAACGACGAATAAGCTGCTCCCTTTAGACGATAGGAAGCTAACTCAACTCCCTCTGTGTCAGTATCCTTCACAACCCGGAGAGTCTTGTACATTTCATCTATGAAATCTTGAGGATCGGCCTCTAGGTCGGTGTCTGTGAACTCTGGAAGGGCTAACCGCAGAAATTAGTTGACCTTAGAACCTAAAGAATCCCCTTTCTCGCTAGAGGACGCAGGGGCAGTCTGAGATCTTTGGGCCTGAGAGGCCACTAACTTAGTCAACATTTGAATAGCTCCTCTGAGGTCCCCATCAGAAACACCGGGACCGGAAGCTGGGACTGAGGAAGGATCAAGAACATCAACAGGAGGGATTTCAGCACCCTCCGCTGGAGCAGGAATAGGGACAGTCTGGCCTGGAGTTGAGGAGTCAGGCAGGATTCAAGGTGGGGGAATCATTCTCACCCGCACCATCAGATAAGGAGTTTACGGCCACACTTTGGGTGGCATTGGCCTCTAGGCCGAGTCGAGCTATATTCTTAGGTGCCATGTACTAAAAATTAGGACACTGCACGAGTTAGATAAAGACATTCTCAATTTCTACTTCATCGCATGATGCAGAGTATTAATAAAAGGGTATTTTCCTAAATGTATGTGCATCCCATAATTATCAATGTGGTCGACAACACACCGATAAGAAGGGCCTTACTAGACACGACTCCGAGACATCCCAGGACACTTTAAAAACCTTAGGCTCTGATACCAAGTTTGTCACGCCCAAAAATAGAGGGACGAGACCGGCGCCTAACTGGATGAACCCAGTCAAGCGGACCTGGATTGCCTTTCCTACCCAACGTATTGCCCTGTGTTCATAACATACATTATTTCATGCGAGTTAGCTGAATTTATATTCAAAGTACCTTTTTCAACACAATTACATTTTTCCTCTTTTATCATTTCAACGATTGATATCCAAACGTACATAATACATACATAACTTTCCAACATGAACCACGATTTCCAAGTACGTACAATTACTACCCAAAAATATACATATACACCCACATCATGTCTACGGAGCCTCTACGAATACTAAGGGTTTTATATAACTTGCCGGCAACAAGGCCCCGTATATACCTTTACAACATAAGCAAAAGAGGGTGGTATAATCTACACACATACCCGAGAAGAAGAGGGGCTCACCACAACTGCTGAAGAGATGAAGAGGAGGCACCATTAACGGCGGACTGAGCTACCTGCTATGGAACCACCTACATCCATATAAAAGATGTAGCTCCCCCGGCAAAAGGGAAGTTAGTACTGTGGAATAGTACTATTATGTATGAACAAACTTTACCCTAAGTAAAATCAAGCAATACACAAATAAGATGCAGTTAATAGAATTCAACAAGTATTGCACAAAAACAAAAACAACCCAAAGTCAATAGTTTCAAAGATTCTCCTTTCGATACCACCATATTCAAGAGTTTCACAAATTCTCATTTCAATACCACCATATTCAAGAGTTTCATAGATTCTCATCTCAACAAAACCACATTCCATCCTTATTACCTCGGCCACCCTTATTACCCCTCGACCACCCTTATTACCTCACTCACCCTTATTTTCCCGTGTTGCGGCGTGCAACCCGATCCCATCAGACAATCATGTTTCATAACAACAATAACCAATAGTTAAATTACAAGGATCTTCATTACAAGAAACACAAGTTCATATAAACAATTCACCATATGGGCTCAAGGCACAATGATTCTCACCAAGTAGTAATTCATGTACACGGTATTGCCATAATCGTTCAACTCAATTACATTATTTCACAATACCCTTTTTCATTACTTACCACGCACGATTTTTAGCCATTATATACATTCCCACGCTTGGTCACATTAACATTTTTTAATTCATTAACACATACTTTCATATCGATACCCTCGAGCATTTACGAGCTTTGCACATAATAAGATAAGCACAACAAACCACTTTTCACAATCTCAACTAGCATAGTAGTTAGCAAGAAATTCAGGGAGTGAAATATTACCCATCAACATAATTAAACAGTCAATTCACATTTTCTCAAACAAGGTACAAATACTGTTTGATCGGACACTAACAAGAGGATTCTACAAAGGTTAAAGTTAGCCATACATACCTTGTGTCGAATTTTCCCCTTTTAATTTCTATCACAAATCACCGAACCGTCAAGCAACGTCAATCTAATTCATAATGTAACACATTCATCTTAGAATTGGGAATCATGAACACAATTCGTACTCGTTTAGGCGTTTTATCGAATGCTATGTGACCGCTTAGATTACCAACCCCTTCTTTGTGAATATTTATTCTAACCCACTTCCTTTTACTAGATTGTGACAATTAATGGACATGCATGCAAGGTTCTTCACTTTTATCTTCAAGAACTCCTTTAGGGAAGTTTTACTTATTAACCAAAATTTGAAAATTTAAAGGAAATGGGGTGGGGACTTACCTCTTTGAGTGAGGAAGATGACAATAACTCGAAAATTTCCGGGCTTGAGCAATTTGGACAAAGTAATTGGATAATCTTGAAACCCTCTCTCTCAAGAACTCTCTTTTTCTCTCTTTATTATTAGTCAGAAAATGGTTAAAAATGAAGGGGAGGGGTGTTTTATTGAACATGGGATCAGGTTGTAAAATTAGAAATTAGGAGACCCGACACGGAATGCGGTCAGGAATGCAATCGCATTCCTGCTTTGCGGTCCACATTCCTATCGCCTAATGGCCCTCAAAATGGGCCAAAACTGGAAACAATCTGCCCAGGTATGCGACCACTATGCGGTCCGGATACCTGTTATGCGATCGCATAGTGCGTCGCATAACCTCACTCACCAAAAACCATGGGGCAAGAATGAGACGGCTATGCAGTTCACAATCCCAGAATGCGATCGCATTCTGGGCCATATAGTTGTCCTCCATTTCGACAGTAGCCTGTCCAGGTATGCGACCACTATGCGGTATGCATACCCGTTATGCGATCGCATAGTGCGTCGCATAACGCGCAACACCTGGAAAATTTTACTTTTTTAATTTCGGGGTACTTTTTACTCAAAATAGGTCCGTTTTAAGAGTTTCTACAGTTATAACAACATAGGGACCTATTCGGGCATTATTTTAGACATGAAATTTTATGGGTCTTTACATAGATTGTATAACAATTAGTTTTGATTTGAAGGGTTCCTTATAGGTGTTATGATTTAGAAAGGTGCAATCCAGGTTCAGGTATCGTTATGATAATGTAGTGCTTGTAATGTTGAGATTAGTGTTATGGATATATACATTGTGGTGCTTTGTCGAGTTATTGATGAGTTTTTAGGATGGTTTTGGTGGTTCTCTGGCAGGTTGATAGGCCTAGTTACAAAAGAGATGCTGCCAAAATTTCTGAAAACTTTGGGAGTTAGTCAACATTTAGGAACTTGAGGTAGGTTAGAAAAGAGATATTTTATGTTAGGTGTTTGGGGCAGGCTCTACCTCTCATTCGAGGACGAATGATCCTAAGCGGGGGAGAATGTAAGGCCCCGAAAAATTTTGCTAAGCAATTTTGGATTTCGGGATGCCCGGTAGGCTAATTATAATATTTTATGTGCTATAAATGTGATGTAAATGAATTGGATGTGGTACATAAGTGTATAAGTCATATAATAAGTAATGTGGGTCCAAGGAGAGGCCTAAGTCTAAGCCAAATTGAAATATTTCATAATAGGCTAAAATTCAAAATGTGTTTTCACAAGTCCTTACTTTGAACGAACATATATAAATATATATATGTTCTTATGTGATGAAAAACATATCAAATCAAATTTTGTCGAGTCTAGTTTCCAACGCTTCAAACCGTTCGTCATTTGGACATTCCTACACAATGTTATGATCAAATTACTAAAGGCTGGAAAAATGTGATCATGTGTCAAATATGCGGTCTGCATAATTGATATGCGCCCGCAAATCTGCTCGCAAAATGGGCCAGTGTAGCCCAGTTTTGGGCACCTGTTTCACGATGCATTTTGCGGCCCACATTCTTGTTTTTCGGTCGATTATGCGACTGCAAACCCGGTTTCAGAGGCTTATTTTTCCTATTTTTATAACCCGACCCAATTTTGATAAATAGGTTTAGGGGCTTCATTTGGGGTAATTTTCTACTGATTTTACAGAGGGTTGAGAGAATATAGAGAGAGAAAGAGGGGACCTAGCTTCATAATCACCCAAATCTTGCTCAAGTCTTCAACAATCAAGGAAGATAACCACTAGATTGTCCTCCATCCGGGTAAGTCCTACTCCCATGATTTCATGCAAGAGGTTAAGGGTTCAAATATGTTGTGGGGGTTAGAAATAGGCCATGCATGTGGGACTAAGTTGTAGTATGTGATATTAAAGAACTAATTTTGGTAGTTCATATTAAAATTTGTTGAGGAAAGAAGGAATCGCAATTTTTAAACCTTGTAGTCTACTTCACATGTTAGGTGTTTGATGAAATTCCTAAGAGAGTTACACCACGGGTAATCTTCCTAATTATTAATCGATTTCCACTATCTCCTTATAGATTTTTATTGCTAGAGGTGTTGGTGTATTGTAGAAACTTAAGGAAAAGCTCTTTGAGGTATGTATGGCTGACTTTAATCTTTGTAGAATCATCTTGTAAGTGTCCGGGGATTTGGTTTGAGTTCCTTGCTTGATCATACTTGAATTATTTGTTCCAATGTGCTGAGACGAAAGATTGTGTTCCCAAATTGTCTTAGTTGTTTACCATGTCACCATGTTACTTGAAATTGTAAATCATGATTCTTTATGTTTATCCTATTATGTGCACAATTCATCATATGTTGGAACTTATCAATATGAAGGATAATACTATCGAACGAATGAAAAGGGGAAAAAGGTCAAATTTTTAATTGCATCCAAGTGTCAAGAACTGTATAATAAATGATGGAAGAGGAATGTGAACCGATTAATTAAATTGATATGGTTATGTCCCAAAGTGAGATGGATTAGCCGCCCAGATCGAACTCCATGTCGTACACATAGTGGTATTTGCATCGAAAGTACTATATTGGTTATGTCTCACTGTATCAAGTGAGATGGCTTAGTCGATCAGGCCGAGATCGAACTCCGTGTGAAAACGACATGGTGGTATTATGAATTATGATGCTGATGATGTCTCACTTGGGATGGCTTAGCCGGTCGGGCCGAGACCGGACTCCGTGTAAAAACACACTGTGGCATTATAAATTGTGGCACTTGGCACTAAGAGACTATAAATAAAAAGGGTGAAAAGACGAAATAAGAAACCATGAGACTCTCACTTTGTTCTCTGTATTTTTGTGCAGCATTGTTTGATTTCCATGGCTGTCTTCTACTTGTGTATTGTTTGATTCTACTTAGAGTAAAGTTTATTCATACATACTAGTACTATTCGATAGTACTAACGTCCCTTTTGCCGGTACGCTGCATCTTCAATGGATACAGGTGTTTCCATAGTAGGCGGCAGCGATCAGAGATAGCAGTATGTTCCTCCCAGCTAACTTGGTGATTCCCACTTCATTTCGGGGTCCTATGTCATTTGGTTATGGTGTATTATTCATTTGAGGTATAGCTGGAGCCTTGTTCCCGTCATTTCCATATTGCTCTTCAGTTGCATTTAGAGGCTCCGTAGACAGGTTGTGGGTGGTGTCGGATATTGGAATTAAACTAGAAATATTGGTATTTTGCAAATATGTTTTTCATCATATCTACAAAAATTAATATTCTTGATATTATGGTTGAAACTGCTAAGGAAAACAAAAATGAAAGTTAATGAAATATTCATATAGTATGATTGATAGAATTTATCACATATTTATTCATAAATTAGTTTGGGTATTATAAAACCTAACAGGCTTGCTTAGTCGGGTTTAATCGGTTTAGCGCCGGTCGCGCCCCTCGGTTTTGAGGCGTGACAATTTATCAGCAGTAGGTTGCTTGTTGGACTATCTAGTAGAGGCGAGGTAGAGTTGTATCCTTGGTCGCAGTTTGACTTGTCTTTTCCTTTCATACTATTTTTATAAATTACAAAGTGTATTTATTATTCAATTTAGACTTGTATTTCCTTTTAGAAGCTCAAGACTCTGTATTTACCTGTTTCTAGGGATATTTGCTTTGTATTAATAGTTTTATTGTATTGAGACCTCAGACTTGTGCCATTTTTATAAATTTTGTTAATCTATGTCCTTTTCCATCATGTTTCGGCTTGCCTAGCAAGTGTGTTAGGCTTCATCACGACGGGAAGGAATTTTGGGTCGTGACAAGTTTCTATAAGAGCCTTAGGTTCATAGATATTACGAGTCATGAGAAGTTTTAGTAGAGTATTGTGGGTCAGGACGGAGACGTCTATACTTATCTTCGAGAGGATATCGAACCAATAGGAAAGCTTCACTTTCTTGTATTCTTGTCATGCAGATTTGTTGATTCTAGAAACTAAGCTTTTATTTTTCTATTCTCTCACAGATGGTGAGGAGACGTGCTATAGGATTGAGTGGACGACCACCAGTAGAGGCCGAGGTGCAACTCGTACGGCTGCTAGAGCGACACTTATGGAGCCACTAGTTGCTCGTGCTGAGGAGCAGATACCAGATATGGTCAAGTCAGTGGGACCAACTCAGGTACAAGTTGTGCCCATTGTGAATCCATGCCTTCAAAAGGCTCTGGCCTAAATATTAACTGTATGCACTAGTCTTACAGGATTTCATTTCAAACTGCACCAGCCAGTTCTCAGTCCTGTGGAGGTTCTCCGACTTTTATCGCCCATACACCAGCGCTGGTGGTTTTTAGACTTTATACACCGAAGGTACTACCAGCCCAACCGGTTGCAGCTGTTGAGGCCCAGGTGGGCCCCCTAATCCCCCTTCTCTTATGACTCCTCAACTTTGTACCATATATGTATATATTGTGTTAACTGAATTATGTGCAATTCATTGAAATAACTGAACTAAGTTCTATTCGTTGTATTACCTGAACTATGTGGGACTTGTTGAATTGTGTTTCGGGGGCTCTCTAGCATGTGGATAGGCCTTATTACAAAGGAAACTCTGGCGAAATTTTTAGGAAATATTGGAGTTAGTGAAAATCGGGGGCTGGTATCTTTGTGTTTTCATATCCAAGTGACTCCCCAAATCCTCATTCGAGCACGAATGATTTTAAGTGGAGGAGGATGTAAAGACCTGTAAATTTTCTTAACTAAAAACGAAGCCCAGGTAGGCTCCCATGTTGTTATAACAATAGTAGTTCTTAAAACGCACCCTTTTGGAGTAAAAGGTACCCCAGGACTTAAAAGATATAATTTTCCAGATTTGCACAGGTCTGCTGTCCACTATGCGATCGCAGATCAGGTATGCGAACCGCATAATGGTCGCATACTTGGACAGTTTGTTGTCCATTTTGAGGACAGCAATGCGGCCCAGAATGCGATCGCATTTCACGAATGCGGGTTGCATAGTTGTCGCATTCTTGCACCTTGATTTCTAAGGAGAGACTTATACGACGCACTATGAGATCGCATAACAGGTTTGTGGACCGCATAGTGGTCGCATACCTGGGCACTCTGCTTCTATTTTTGGCACAGTTGAAGGCCACTTATGCGACAGGTATGCGGACCGCATATTAGGAGTGCGGTCGCATTCCTGACCGCATACCTGCTTCGGGGCTTCTAATTTCTAATTTTAAAACTCGACCCCCATATTAATAAAACACCCTCCCCTTCATTTTTAATGACTATCTGATAAAAATAGAGAGAAGTGAGAGTGGGTTCTAGTGAGAGAAGTCCTCATCTTCCCCAAATTGGTCCTCCATCTCTACTCAGGACTGGAATGAATTAAGTGGTCCTCATCTTCTTCACCATAAGAGGTAAGTCTCCACCCCATTTCCCCAAATTTTCAGATTTTAGTTAATATAGAACACACATAGGTTGGTTCTTGAAGAGGAAAGTTAAGACCTTGCATGCATGTGAATAATCTACCATAATCTAACAAAGGGAAGTAGGCAAGGGCAATCTTTCACTAAAAAGGGGGCTAGTTAATCTAAAGGATCACATGATATTTGATAAAATTCCCAAATGAGTTCAAGATTCCTAACTCTAAGTTTGAATGTGTCACATTGTAAATTATATTGAAGGCGTTAGAAGGTCCGGTGATTTGGGATAGAAATTAAAGGGGAATTCCAACTCGAGGTATGTATGGCTAACTCTAATCTTCATCGGATAACTCCATTGTGCAGACATTCCGAGTATGATTCTCTTGTTGGATATATATGGAATTTATGTGTTCTATGTGACTAATTGAGAAATTCTTGCTTATATGTCCTTCCATGATATTACCATATCGTTGTGCTACTTGAGTATTTGAGTTGTGATCATTATGTTCCTCCTTCTACTATGTGTGGGATCCTAGTATATGATGGGTGTGATAAATATGAAAGATTGGAATAGTTTGAGTTACGAATCAAAAAGTTGTTATGATATGAAATGTGAGTGAAGAGATGGTAATGATATAAATAATGATCAAGAGGTGAATTGACATGAAACATGAATTAATGGATTGGATGGTTATGGAATATGGATTAAAGGATGAATTGTTGTGAAATGTGAATCAAAGGATTCTAATGATATGAAGGATGAATCAAAGAACAATGTGTGTAGGGGATCAAAAAGGTAAAAACTGATGGAAGCGATCCAAAACATCCATAATTGTACCAGGATAATGTCCTAGGGGTGAGAAGGCCTATCCGGTATGGCTGGGATCGGACTCCATACCGTACACATGGATGACTTGATATTGTGATATGATTATGATTTGATGATGATTATTGTCCTCAGTGATTAAGTTGAGATGTCCTAGGCGATCGGGCAGAGATCGGAATCTGTGTGTTGTGCATGAGCCACGGTGTTAGCCTAGCCGATTCGGGCAAAGATCGGACTCCGTGCGAACAAGCCACGGTGGTTATATGTGATGTTATTGAAATTCGGACCTCACCTAGGATGGCTTAGCCGATTGAGCAGAGATCGGACTCCGTGTGACAATGACACGGTGGATCAGTAATAATAATAACAAGATGAAACCTAAAGGAACATTAACCAAAAGATGGAAAAACGGGATGAGGGATGTGGTAACTCTTGTTGTGTTTTGTTTTCCTTACTTCGGTGTATTGTTGTATGATGCCTCAATTTGTGTTGACTATTGATGTTTTTCATATCTAGAGTAGGTTTGTTCATACATACTAGTACTATTCAATGGTACTAACGTCCCTTTTACCGGGGGCGCTACATCTTTTATATGGATGTAGGTGGTTCCATAACAGGTAGCTCCGATCGTCGATAGTGGTGCCTTCCCTCCATCTTCTGAGCAGTCTTGGTGAGCCCCACTTCTTCTCGGGGCCGTGTGTAGTTCATGTTGGCTCATTTTTTTTATGTCGTCTTCTTTTGAGGTATAGTCGGGGCCTTGTCGCCGGCAAGTCTATGTATATTGTTCGTACTCTTCGAGGCTCCGTAGACACTGTGTGGGTTGTACATATATTTTGGGTAGTAGTTGTATTTACTCGTTCTCGTGGTTCCGTATTGGGAATATTGTACTTAGTTTATACGTTTTGGGGTTAATAAATGTTGAAGCATTAAGAGAGGAAAAATGGACTTATGTTGTAAAAGCATGATTTGGTTCCATTTTGATGTTTCACTTATAAAATATAAATTATGATCACGGGGTAATGCGTTGGGTAGGAAGGCAATACAGGTCCGCTTGGCCGGGTTCATCCGGTTCGGCGCCGGTCTCGTCCCTCATTTTTGGGACGTGACATTAAATATGCAGTACATGGGGGATCTCCTAGAATACATCCGTAGTCCCCTATTTAAAAATGCAACGCGAAGTAAACATGTAGGAATGCTTCAAAATACATATAAAGGCACATAGAGTGTTAATTAAGCAATTCTAACAATACATCAAGATACATATAAGAAAGCAGGGAAAACTAGCTAAACATGGCACATAGAGTGTTAATTAAGCAATTCAAAATAAAGGCAATAGGAATGCTTCCCTAATCTAAGATGAACAATTAAACATGTAGAAATGATGAAAATTGAAGGACAAGGCATTGTACAATTGTTTTGAAGGAAAAGCGTGATTTGCAGAAATGGCCCGTGAACGTACTCGTCACATCACCTAAGGCGCCCACGCAACAATTATTCTAATTTTTCTCCCAATTTCCTTGATTAGATTGAAGAAATTGTTATAGATTAATGATATATAAGTGAAATAGGATTAGGAATCGTTACCTATGATTCTTCTCTTCAAAACCCACTCAAAATCGGCAATTCCCGAGCTCCAAATCATTTTTTGAAGATATGAAATTCAAACCCTCGAAATTGGTATTATCAGCCCAGCGATCCCGCACTTGCGCCCATTGGACCGTACCTGCAGTCCCGCAAATGCGGAAAATACATTGCAGGTGCGAAATTTCATTAAGTGGGCTGGGGACGTACCTGCGGTCACTAGGCCGCATTTGCGGAACTCTATCGCACATGTGAGCCTAGCTGAACCTGGACAAGTCCGCACATGCGTATCCTCACTTGCGGCTCCCCTTCCGCAAGTGCGAAATACCAGAACCATCAATGCTTCAGCTGGTGTTTAAGTGCATATATCTCGTTCGTTGAGCACCCGAAACATCCCCGAGACCCCCAGGACCTCTATTAAAACTACCAAGCAGTCCTAATACCTCATCCAAACTTAGTCAAGTCTTCAAAACATATCAAATAACACAAAAATCACCAATTATACATGGATTCAAGTATAAGGACTTATGAGATTTCCATAATCCACAATCGATGCCCAAACACGTCAAAACTAATCTGAATGACCTCAAATTGTACACACAGGTCATAAAAGACACTACGGACCTTTTGCCGCTTCTGGAATCCCATTCTGAGCCTAATATCAAAATTTCACATATCGTCCGGATTCGCAGAAATTCTAAGTTTCGCCAATTGAAGCCTAAATCTATTACAGACCTCGAACACACATTATGGACACGCTCCTAACCTCGAAATCACCCAATAGAGCTAAAAGAGTTGATAAAATTCCATTACGGACCCGTCTTCACACAGTTCCAACAACGGTCCGATTTCTAAAACATAAACTCATATATAGGGACTATGTGTCCAAAAACGCTCCAGAATTCACAATTAATCACTACGACAAGTCCCAAAAGCAGATACAAACGTGGGGAAAATAGTTATTAGGGGATCGGGGAGCTAACTCTCAAAATGACCGATTGGGTAGTTACATTATCCCCTTCTTAAGAAAATCGTTCGTCCTCGAACGATTATGAAGACATACCTGAAGCTGTGAAAAGATGAGGGTACTGGCTACGCATATCCTGCTCGGTCTCCCAAGTTGCCTCCCCTTAACTAACACAATATCCTTTGACCTGAGCTGTTAGACTTGTCTATCCAATATATCTACTGGCTCCTTAACATATGATAGATCCTTGTCCAACTGGACTGAACTGAAATCCAAAACATGGATCGGGTCACTATGATACTTCTGGAGCATAGAAACGTGGAATACCGGATGAACTCTTGCTAGGTTGGGAGGTAAGGCTAGCTCATAAGAAACCTCCCAACACACCGCAACACCTCAAAAGGGCCAATAAATCTCGAACTCAGCTTACCCTTCTTCTCAAACCTCATGACGCCCTTCATAGGCGATACCCGAAGCAAAACCCGATCACCAGCCATAAATGCCAAATCACGAACCTTTCGGTCTGCATAACCCTTCTGCCTGGACTGAACTGAGCGAAGTATCTTCTGAATCACCTTCACCTTGTCCAGGGAATCCTGTACCAAATGTGTACCCAACAATGGAGACCTGCATACGTCTACCATACAAAGCCTCATACGACGCCATCTGAATGTTGGACTGGTAGATGTTATTATAAGAAAACTCTGCAAGTGGCAAGTATTTGTCCCATGACACTCCAAAATCCATCACACAGGCACATAGCATATCCTCAAGAATCTAAATCGTGCGCTCGGACTGCCCGTTCATCTGAGGGTGAAAGGTTGTACTCAACTCTACATTGGTGCCTAGCTCCTGCCAAACGGCTCTCCACCACCGTGAACTGAACTGTGTACCTCTGTCTGAAATGATAGATACTGGAATACCGTGGAGGCGAACAATCTCCTTGATATAAATCTCAGCCAACCTCTCGGAGGGGTATGCAGTCAACACCATAATGAAATGGGCTGACTTGTTCAGGAGATCAACGATCACCCAAATAGCATCGAACTTTCTCAAAGTCCGAGAAAGTCCAAACACAAAGTCCATGGTGATCCTCTCCCACTTCCACTCTACAATCTCAATCTGTTGAAGTAACCTGCATGGTCTCTGATGCTCATATTTGACTTGCAGACAGTTGAGACACTTGGCCACAAACTCCACTGTATCTTTTTTCATCCTTCTCCACCATTAGTGTTGTCTCAGGTCCTGGTATATCATGGAGGTACCCGGATAAATCTATGGGCCTCCTCAAGAATCAACTCTCGAAGCCCATCCACATTGGGCACACAGATCCGATCCTGCATCCTTAACACACCATCATCTCCCATAGTCACATACCTGACATCACCTCGCCGAACCCTGTCCTGAAGAACCAAAAGGTGGGGATCATCATACTAGCGCTCTCTGATGCGGTCATAAATAGAAGATCGGGAAACCACACAAGCTAATACCCGGCTAGGCTCTGAAAGATTCAATCTTTCAAACTGACTAGCTAAGAACTGAACATCCAAGGATAAGGGCCTCTCAATAGCCGGAAGATATGCAAAACTCCCCAAACTCTCCGCCCGGCGTCTCAAGGCATCGACCACCACATTGGCCTTCTCCGGGTGTTGTAATATGGTGATGTCATAGTCCTTTAATAACTCCAACCACCTCCTCTGGTTCAAATTAAGGTCCTTCTACCTGAACAAATGCTGCAAACTCCAGTGATCCATGAAAATCTCACAGGGAACACCGTATAAATAATGACGCCATATCTTCAGGGCGTGAACCATCGCTGCCAACTCGAGGTCATGAACTGGATAGTTATTCTCATGCACCTACAACTGTCTGGACTCGTAGGCAATCACCCTACCATCTTGAATCAATACCGCTCCAAGGTCAATCCTCGAAGCATCACAATAGACTATATAAGACCCTAAAACTGTATGCAATACCAATACTGGAGCTGTAGTCAGAGCTGTCTTGAGCTTCTGAAAGCTCTCCAGCCACTCCTCACTTAACCTGAACGGAGCACCCTTCTGGGTCAGTCTGGTCATTATTGTTGCAATGGATGAAAATCCCTCCACAAAACAACGATAATACCCTGCAAAACCAAGGAAACCTCGGATTTTAGTAGTTGATGACGGTCTAGGCCAAATTTGGACCACCTCCACCTTTTTTGGGTCTACCTTGATCCCATCACAAGACACCACATGACGTAAGAATGCCACTGAATCAAGAAAAAATTCACACTTAGAAACGTTTGCATACAATTTCTTCTCCCTCAAAGTCTGAAGCACAGTCCTCAAATGTTGCTCATGATCCGCCTGGGACCGAGAATACAACAAGATTTCATCAATAGCTACAATGATGAAGGAAACCAGAGAAGGTTGGAACACGTTGTGCATCAAATGCAAAAAGGCTGCTAGGCCATTGGTCAGCCCAAATGACATGACAAGAAACTCATAGCTGCCATTCCTGGTCCTGAAGGCAGTCTTCGAGATATCCGACTCCCGAATCTTCAACTGATAATAGCCAGAATGCAAGTCAATCTTGGAAAATACCCTCACACCTTGTAACTGGTCAAACAAATCATCAATGTGAGGCAATGGGTACATGTTCTTCATAGTAACCTTGTTCAGCTGCCGATAAGAAATACACATACGCATAGAACCATCATTTTTCTTCACAAATAACACCGGAGCACCCCAAGGTGATACACTTGACCTGATTAAACCCTTATCAAGCAACTCCTGCAACTGCTCCTTCAATTCTTTCAACTCAGGAGGAGCCATGCGATAGGGAGGAAAAGAAATAGGTGGAGTTCCCGGCATCAAATCAATGCCGAAATCAATATCTCCGTCGGGCGGCATACCAGGAAGATCGGCTTGAAACACATCAGTATAGTCCCTCACAAGTGGATTTGATTCAGTTGTAGGGGTATCAACACTAATATCTTTTACATAGGCCAAGTACGCATCGCACCCCTTATCAACCATCCACTGAGCCTTAAGGAAAGAAATGACTCTGCAGGGAGTATACTCTAAGGTACCTCTCCACTCTAATCTCGGTAAACCTAGCACAAACAACGTCACAGTTTTGGCTTGACAATCACGAATAGCATAATGGGGTGACAACCAGTCCATGCCCAATATAACATTGAAATCTACCATATTGAGTAATAACAAATCAGCCCTGGTCTCAAAACCACTGATAACAATCAAACACAACCGATATACGCAGTCCAGGACAAGAGAATCTCCAAAGGGAGTAGAAACATATACAGGGAGCTCAAAGAATCTCGAGTTATCCCTATATGTGAATCAAAATAAGAAGACACATATGAATACGTAGAGCCTGGGTCAAATAATATTGATGCATCCCTATGACAGACAGGGACAATACCTGTGATGATTGAATCTAAAGCGACGTCCTCTGAACGGGCTGGAAGGGCATAGTACCTGGCTTGGCTTCCCCCTCTAGGGTGACCTCGACCTCCCCGACCTCCACCTCAAGTTGTCTGAGAAGGTGGGGTAGCAGCTAGGGATGGAAGAATAGCAGGAGGACCTGGTGGAGCACGTGGGGCCTGATAAGACTGAGATGATGCACCCCTCCTAGTTTTGGGGCAATCGCTAAATATGTGGTGAGGGTCACCACACACAAAACAACCCCTAGGAGGACATGGCGGCTGATGCTCACTCTGAATTGGCTTTCTGGACTGGTCGGTGATAGCACCTCCACCAGAAGGCACACTAGATATTGGTGGTGCATAATAAGGCTCCTGAGGTCTAGGAGGAGCCGAAATACCGCTGGTTTCTGGAGAAGCTGAATGAACAGGTCAACTCACAAAACACCTACCATAACGTGTTGCTGGTGCAGGAACTTCTGAGTACTGGGCCAGCATGCTCTTAATCCTCCAGGCAATACTCACTGCCTACTGGTAAGTGATTTTTGTCTCCAACTCCTGGCCATACTAATATGAATACCAGGGTGGAGTCCCTCAATGAAGCGTCAAACTCTCTCTCTCTCTCTCTCTGGTCGTTCTAACCAAGGCCGATGAATGACGAGCCAAGTCATTGAAACAGACTGCATACTCCGACACAGTCATAGTACCCTGGCATAACTTCTTACACTCTGCATGCCAAGCATCCTTGAGGCTCTGAGGGACAAACTCAAGCAAAAACATCTCTGAGAACTGAGCCCAAGTGAGTGAAGCTTCCTCATCTAGACTACTCAGCTCATAGGCACGCCACCATTGATAAGTCGCTTCCCTCTCCTGGAAAACGGTTAAATAAACCCCACTCGTCTCCGCAATACCCATAGTGCGGAGAATACAATGACACTCCTCAAGAAAACCCAGAGCGTCACTTGAAGCTAGTCCGCTGAAAATAGGTGGGTGGTACTTCTTGTACCTCTCAAACCCGAGTTGCTCTGCCTCATAAGCAACTACCCTAGAATCATGCTAAGTTGGGGTCGCTGGAAGCATAAGAATATACCCTAGGACCTTCCCAACATGGTTCGTCTGCTCAGGAGTACGGGTTGTGGGAGTCTGTGCCGCTCCCCCAGCCTGGGATGTGGCTGGAGCTATCAGGAGTAGTCCCGCCTGAGTCAGAGTGCTGAAAGCCCTCATGAACTGATCCAAATTCTCCTGGACGGCTGGAGTAACAGTAAGGACCTCATGTTCCCCTCCAACTATAGGTGCCGGGGGCTCCTCTATCGCTGCTCTCATCGGTGCTCGGGCTGCACCAAGTGCTCGTCCTCTACCCCTGCCCCTACCTCTGGCGGCTCGGGCTGGGGCCTCGGTGCCTGATCGTCAGGCCGTCAGGTATGGTTCCTCACCATCTGTTAGCAAGAGTAGAATAGTGTTTTAGAATTTTTTATGTCAATAACTCGCACGACAAGGAATTCCAAGAATATGATAGTTCTTAATAGTTACATAGCCTCTCGAAGATAGATACGGACGTCTCCACACCGATCCTCAAGGCTCGAATAAACCGGCTTGTGACTTGTGACTCCTATGGACCTAGACGCTCGAATACCAAGTTGTCACGACCCGATTTACCCTCTAAAAGGTTTTGTGACTGCACCTAGTCTCCACGACTAGGTAAGCCTAAATTTGCGGAAGATATTAAACAAAAATAATAAGTAAAGACAGGGTAAAGTACATCTACTTAGTAAAACATCGCGACTTGGCATGTACAAGAAAAATTCCCAAAACCCAGAATGTCACTTTTAAGTCACAAGCTCTATATTGCAATATCTCTATACAACGAGAAAGAAATACATAAAAGTCTCTATCTAACTGGAATGGAAGGTGACTCGGGGGATTCTACGGATGCGGTAAAATTACCTTACGGTCTCCTCAAGAAGCTACGACAACCACTTGTCACGGGACTAATAGCTGGAACCTAGATCTGCACACGAAAAACATGTGCAGGAAAGGGCATGAGTACACCACGTTCGGTACTCAGTAAGTGTCAAGCCTAACCCTAGTCAAGTAGTGACGAGGTCAAGTTCAGGATCTACTGGATTTATAAATTGTATACAGTTTAAAGATTGCGGAAAATAAATAAGTTCTAAAGTAAACAGTTCAAATGAATAATATGAATAAAACAGCAAAATGGAGCTCTCGGCTCAGCACAACGTATCTCACAGTGGAAGCTTCCGGGACAGCGTCCCGTAGTTCCAAAGATAATCATACAGTATAGGGGGGATCTCCCAAAATACGTCCATAGTCCCCAATTTAAATATGCAGTGCTGGGGGGGATCTCCCAGAATGTTACACCCCTTGTTTTCGTACGTGAGAGTACGTCATAAGTCAATTGATGTAAGCTCAGAAATAAGATTATTTTTGGAATAATATAAATCAAGTTAATCATGTTACCTTCGAGGTTACAAATATTTAAGATCATGAATAACAAGTCCCAAGAGGTTTGGAAAGCTTAGAAGTTAAACCAATTGAAGAAAATAAGTTTTGTCGAAAGTCGACGAGTTTGGAATGTTATAACATATAGTTTAGGTTGATACTATGGTTCAGTACATGATAAGGAGGTAATTCCATGAGTTACTTTTGTAGTATGATAGTCGTGTGCCACGTTTTGAAGTCAAGCAAGTTGTGGAACAAAAGTTGGCAAAGGGCTTCACAAGTTACATTCATATATTTGTAGAAACTTAGGTCAAATGTAGCTGATCTTTTCTCCCAATATACATGGAATTAGGGGATAATCTACCTACAAAACTGAATATCTACAAATCTAGTTTCCAACCCATTAAACCTTTCATCAATATGACATAGGAGTTGAGAGATATTTGCAGTTTCGCGAGACTGTGCAAACATCATAAATGACAAGTATGTGTGTCACTAAAGGTTTTTGAGAATTATATTTCGTGTATTATATGAGGTCTTATTGGGAAATATTTTATATCAAATTGAAGGTCTTATAATTTAGTTTCGAACGCTCTTAACTATTATTTCATACGACATCTGGATAAAAAGATATAAGCGTCGAAAGATGGGCCAATGCTAGGGTGCCCAACTAGCACCTCTTTGACTTTTCCAAAGTTGATATATATAAGTCTTAGGTCGGCTTTCTATTCATTTTTCAAAATTACACGACCAGAGAACACCCATAAACATAACTTTATGCTCTCTTCTAGGGTTTCAAAGAAGATTATCATCCCGGGCATAAAATTAAGAAGTGATAACATCAAGATGATCCTTACGACGTAAGTGTCATTATACAACCTCTCTCTTTTATTTTTAGTTAGAGTCTTATAAGTCACTTTATAGTTATGAAACGTGTAATATCTGTATTTAAGTGTTTAAATATCAAGGATTTTTGATAAATGTGTTTCCTAATAGTTAGAACTCACGGGACGGTGATCGGAAGCCGTGTGTTCGAGTTATTTGACTTGTAGTGGACTGTTTGTGGGCTGTTTCGTGTTGGCCTCTTGTGCTGATTTTTTATGGAGTTCTAGAAAATAAAAGGTGTGGGAAACAATACATAATTACGGAATGGTGAGCTGGTTGTTCGTCGTTATTTTTAAGGTTGTTTGACACTACTTTTATTGTCGTTTTATGTATGAAGTGATTAAGGTGTGTAGGTTGTTTAGTGGTATACTGTCATGAAGATAAGGTTGGAAAATTATGCATACATGTTTTTATTGTTTTGTTCACAGTGCTATTGGTATATGGTATTGGAGGAGGGCCTTGTTACAGGGGATATGCTGCCCAAATTTACGTAAACGAGCTGCTAGTTTAAGTTGCGGACTTAACCATAACTCAACACTAATTTTGAATCTCCTAATGTTGTGGTAGATTGAGTTGAGTTGTTTGAAGAATTTCTTGGAAGGTATTAAGGACTCAACGGAGTTAAGGTATTCTAAGGCTCTTCCTTCATTCTTTTGGCATGATATAAAGTGAAACGAACGTAAACGATACGCAATTTCATAACGAATCTACTCCTAGAAACTAAGGTTGTCCATGTTGTTCTTTCCTTACAAAGTTATTCTAAGAAAGTATGTATGATATTTGAGTCCTAGTGAAGTTCATATTCATGGTATGACGTCCTTAATGGTAATAGAAGGTGCAACTACCTTACGTCACCCCAAAATGTTTAGATCGTGATTCCATGAGTCCAGCATGCATTATATATAGTATTTATTTTACTCTACCTAGTCGCTCTATTGTCGGCCGAGTACGACACCTATTGTGCAACCACTGATAAGTTGGGTTTTACCGAGCTCCACGTGGTCGAGTATGTTTTTTACCAAGTCCTCTTCGAGGCCGGGTACAATATGATGATGATGATGCTCTCAGAGGCGGATGTTTTTATAAGATTATGTATCTATATGTATCATGCTTTTCATGTCACTATCGCTTAGAGGCACTTAGATACTGCAGGTTGTATATCCGATATATCTCTTTACATTATTGTTCATATTTATGCTTTCCTGCCTTACATACTCGGTACTTTATTCGTACTGACGTCCCTTTTGCACAGGGATGTTGCGTTTCATGCCTGCAGGTCCTGATAGACAGGTTGAGAGTCCACCTAGTAGGATATCAGCTCAGCGGAAGGTGTTGGTGCACTCCACTTGCTCCGTAGTTGCCTATTTTGTCAGTATGATTGGGATATGCATTGACTAGTATGGCGGGGCCCTGTCCCTACCTTTTTGATGTTTATATACTCTTAGAGGCTTGTAGACAAATGTCAGGTATATAGATACTTGTATTGCCTTGTCGGCCTTTGTTTTGAGTTTACAAATAGTCATGTCATCCTTCTAGGCGCGGATGTCACGTGTATAAGTTTCTATACCATGTTAGGTCGTCATATATCTAGCATTCCCTTATGTTTTATTTCGATTATGTCATGATGACCATTTTGGCACATTTACCCATGATAGTATGATAAGAAAGATATGTTATGTTGGTAGTCGGTTGAGTAAGGTACCGGGTGCCCGTCGCGGCCCATAGGTTTGGTCATGACAAAAGTGGTATCAGAGTAGTTATAACATAGGGAGTCTACAAGCCTTGTCTAGTAGTGTCCTGTTTATGGGTGTGTTGTGCACCACACTTATAAGTAGGAGGCTACAGGGCATTTAGCACTATTACTCTTTCTTCTTACTCTAGATCGTGTGGCAGAGCTGAGTCGTAAGAACTCAATTTCCACAATTCTATCTTATTCATCATACGACGATGACTACATCTAGAAAGACGGTTGGTAAGAGATTGCATGTGGCTGTGAAAGAGTTGAGTTAGAGGAACTCAATTTTGCATGATGCCTATGATGAGTAAATGTAAGGTCTTCAACAGATTATGTGTGTACTAAGATGAGTAAGCCTCTTGATAAGGATCCTTAAGGCAAAGAATATCTATCCACCCATATGGTGAAAGGCAATGAGAGATTCAGAAGATAGATACAAGTTTCAACAAGAAAAAGAAGCAAGATGATGAAGGGTACGAGGCGCCCAGTTAATGAAGATTGTCAGTATTTACGATTCAAGCAGAGAAATATAAGCATTTTGAATTACCTTCAATTTTAACAGAGGTATGTACAATTGGCCACACCCATATGAGTTATGCTCAATGGGAGCCAACATATATAACTAAGAGAAGGACGGGCTATCAGGATCCAGTTAGGGTTAAAGTAACCCAAAATGGTTGATGATTATTATTATTAGCTAACATTTCCAAAGGATAGTGCAAACGTGGTAATAGATCTCATTGCGAGACATCCAGATGGTGCACTCTATAATAGCACAGTCATATATGAATACTAGAATGTTGAGAAATTTCAGAAGATAGATAGTGGAATCCTAAAAGGGATAAATATTTACCGTAGTATGACTCCAGCCCCTAGTAACAAATAAAAAGGAGAATGTNTGAAAGAACGTTTTGTTGAAGTTTTTATAATAAGGTGATAGACAAAAATATTAGTAGGAGAATAAGAAGAGAGTAAATGAAGCATTATGAGTAAGATGTGATAAATGAGTGATAACGGTAAATCAAAATATGGTATAATGACAAAGACTATAGTCAAGTGAAGGAAAATAAACGAGAGAAGACAGGTCTTGAGACAATACAAGAGTATAAGCCATAAAGCCATACCCTCATTTTGAGAAATGAGTTGGTGACTCACACGTGATCAGAAGGAAATCTTAGACCCTCAGAGAAATAGAAATTAGTATGGGCTAGAGAAAAAGATAAACTGAACATGAATTAGGGACCGAATGATTTGGTAATAGTCGGCATCGTGAAAATTTCACATATGGTGTTCCGGCGATAATAGAATGGACAATAGAAGAATAACCTTTAAAGGTCGTTCACGAAAACGCTTCCCTAAAGCAAGTACTATGAGCAGAGTTAAGCTTAAGGGACTAAATGTGCAAGTTACACCAGGTGTCACCCTTGTGCGTAAGTAATTCAATTATACCGAGTGTAGAAGGGTTACTGCAAGGCGAGTAATATGTCTATGAACATCTGGAAAACAAAATGCAAAAGATGAAGAGGTAACTATCGAATGGTAAAGGAAGAATGTGGTAAAAAGGTGAAAGGAATGAGATCGCGTTTATTCAGATCCTACAGATATAATAAGACTCCAGAACATTATGCGAGCATGACGCAGGGGATAATCACTAAGGGTTTCGCACTCGATGATATTGATAAATAAGTGGAAATGAACACTTGATACCTAAGGATACCGTACGAGAGGTAAGTTAAGACAAAGGACATAACCCAAGAGGCACTACATAAAATACAGATATGAGAGTGGACCAACGGGTAGTCAGTAGTTGATTCAGGAAAAGACTAGTTATGCCTATATAGGAGGATCAAGATAAATCAGTAGATCATGCAAGATAAACGTAGTGAAACCCATCATAGGAAATTATGTCTCTTAGATATGACATCGTAATCCTCGATAATTAATAAGACAGGAGTTGGGGTAGTTGAACGTACAATGTAAGTTTTACGGAAATAAAAGAGAGTGCCACAAAGGAGACAACTGAAATTTCAATTTAGAAGCAACCTACGAGCACAAGGGCGCGGAGGTAAGTAACTACGGATTATTATAGACGATTAAGAACATCAGAAATACCGTGGGTGTATACAATGTAATAAGATCGTAGCTTTACAACAGTTAGAGGGTCTTCCCTAACTATTGCAATGAAAGACTAGCAGAGGAAATAGGAAGAAGGCTTCAACATAGGCATAGTTACCTAAAGAAGAAAAGGGTCTTGTAACAACAGCCTTACTATAATAGTGTATGCACTCCATAAGAAAGTGGAACCTATCGTGGCTAATGAATGGGAAGAAGAAAAAAATCAAGAGTTGATAATTGAGATCGTATGAGATACAAGGAACTCCAGTATTCGTGGGAACTAAGATAAGCCAAGTATCGATGTAACAAGCGACATGGGAGATGATGCATACATGTTGTTATTGTTTTGTTCATGGTGTTGTTGGTATATGGTATTGAGGCCTTATTACAGGGGAGATGTTGCCCAAATTAACGTAAACGAGCTACTAGTTTAAGTTGCGGACTTAGCCTTTACTCAACACTGATTTTGAATCTCCTTATGTTGTGGTAGATTGAGTTGAGTTGTTTGAAGAATTGCTTGGAAGGTATTAAAGACTCAACGCAGTTAAGGTATGTTAAGGCTCTTCCTTCATTCTTTTGGCATGATCTAAAGTGAAACGAACGTAAACGATACGCTATTTCATAATGAATCTACTCCTAGTAATGAAGTTTGTCCATGTTGTTCTGTCCTTACAAAGTTATTCTAAGAAAGTATGTATGATCATTGAGTCCTAGTGAAGATCATATTCATGGTATGATGTCCATAATGTTAATAGAAGGTGAAACTACCTTATGTCACCCCAAAAGGTTTAGATCGTGATTCCATGAGTCCAACAGGCATTATATATAGTATCTATTTTACTCTACCGAGCCGCGCTATAGTCGGCCGGGTACGACATCTATTGTGCAACCATTGATCAGTTAGGTTTTACCGAGCTCCACGTGGCCGGGTATCTTTTTACCGAGTCCTCTTCGAGACCGGGTACGATATGATGATGATGATGCTCATAGAGGCGGATATTTTTAAAATATTATGTATATATATGTATCACGCATTTCATGTCACTATCTCTTAGAGGCACTTAGATGCTACAGGTTGTATCTCCCATATCTCTCTTTACATTATTGTTCATATTTATGATTTCCTACCTTACATACTTGATATTTTATTCGTACTGACGTCCCTTCTGCACGGGGACGCTGCGTTTCATGCCCGCAGGTCCCGGTAGATAGGTTGAGAGTCCACCTAGTAGGATATCAGCTCAGCGGAAGGTGTTGGTGCACTCCACTTGCTCCAGAGTTGCCTATCTGGTCAGTATGATTGAGATATGCATTTACTTGTATGGCGGGGCCCTGTCCCGACCTTTTTGATGTTTATGTACTCTTAGAGGCTTGTAGACAAATGTCAGGTTTATGGATACTTGTATGGCCTTGTCGGCCTATGTTTTGAGTTCACAAATAGTCATGTAATCCTTATAGGCGCGTATGTCACGTGTATACGTTTCTATACCATGTTAGGTCATCCTATGTCTAGCATTCCCTTGTGTTTTATTTCGATTATTTCATGATGACCATTTTGGCATATTTACCCATGATAGTATGATTAGAAAGATATGTTATGTTGGTACTCGGTTGAGTAAGGTACCGGGTGCCCGTCGCGGCCCATAGGTTGGGTAGTGACATAGAATACGTCTGTAGTCCCAAATTTAATTATGCAGTATATGGTGGATCTCCCAGAATACGTTCGTAGTCACCAATTTAACTATGCAACACGAAGTAAATGCCAAATAAACACCAATTCTAACAGTACATCAAGATACAGGTAGGAAAGCAGGGAAAACTAGCTAAAAATGGCGCACAGAGTGTCAATTAAGCAATTAAAAATAAAGGCAATAGACATGCTTCCCTAATCTAAGATGAACAATTAAACATGTAGAAGTGATAAAAACTGAAGGACAAGGCATTGGACCGCACCTGCGCCTCATTGGACCGCACCTGCGGAAAATACATCGCATGTGCAAAATTTCATTAAGTGGGCTGGGGCCGCACCTGCGGTCACTGGCCGCATCTGCGGCTCCGCATATGTGGAACCCCAACCGCACTTGCAAGCCTGACTGACCCTGGAAAAGTCCGCACCTGCCTGTCCGCACCTGCGGCACCTCTTCCGCAAGTGCGAAACACCAGAACCAGCAATGCTTCAACTTGTGTTTAAGTCCAAAAATCTCCTGTTGAGCACTCCAAACATCCCCGAGACCCCCGGTACCTCAACCAAAACTACCAATAGTCCTAATACCTCATCCAAACTTATTCGAGTCTTAAAAACATATCATATAACACCAAAATCACCAATTATACATGGATTCAAACATAAGGACTTATGAAATTTCCAAAACCCACAATCGATGCCGAAACACGTCAAAACTAATCCGAATGACCTCAAATTTAACACAAAGGTCATAAATGACACTACGGACATGTTGCCACTTTTGAAATCCCATTCCAAGCCCGATATCAAATTTCATCTATCGGTCAGATTCGACAAAATTCTAATTTTCGCCAATTCAAGCCTTGTGATGACCCAAAAGGTCATCCTAAGTAAATTAAGCTAAATCTGTGTTCCGAGGCTCCGAAAGCCTCTGTTAATTTCACCTCGATATGCATGCACAACTCGGGCGTGTAGCCGGAAAGCTTCTATGCGAAAATTGATGAAAATAGAATTTTTGTAATAATTAAATGAATAAAGTTAGCTTTGGTCAACATTTTTGTTAAACAAACCCTAACCTGTGATTTGACAGTCCCAGAGGGTCCGTAGGAAAATATGGGACTTGGGCGTATGCCCGAAATCGAATTCCGAGGTCCCAAGCCCGAGAAATGAATTTTTAAAGAAAATTATTTTTTGAAAATAATAAAGGTTTTTGAAAATGAAGTTTGATGTGAAAACCGTGTTACCGGGCCCGTATTATGGTTCTGGAGCCCGGAACAGGTTTATTATATGTTATGTGAGTTATCTGTTAAAGTTGGTGTAAAACGGACTTGAAATGACGCGTTTCAGATCAAAATTGGAAAAAATTAAGCTTTATGAAGTTTTAAGAAAATTCTAAGAGTTTTGAGGTTTAATTCGACGATTTTGATGCTATCTTGGTGATTTAAATGCTTGAATAAGTCCGTAGGATGTTTTTGGAGTCGTATGCATTTTTGGTTGTGAGACTCGAGGGCTCGGGTGTGTTTCAGGTAGGTATTCGGGGATTTAACTCATGAAAACACTGCTGGTGCACCCATTTCTGGTGTGCCCGCAGGTGCGAGACCGCAGGCGCGACGCCCAGTCCGCAAGTGCGGTCCCTCTCGCAGGCACGGACAAATCTTCGCATGAGCGACGTCGCAGGACCGGACCCATTTTCGTAGGTGCGGGCGCCTATGGGCCTGACCCAATTCCGCAAATACGACCCCTGTACCGCAGGTGCGAGAGTCGAATAGTGATTTTAAAAATAAACAATTTCAGACATTCTTTCTCTCACTTTTTTCTCAAAAATAGAAGACTAGGGCGATTTTCTCAAGGGATTTTCTTCCCAACTCGTAGGTAAGTGCTGACTAACTGATTTTCCTTCAACTTTCTAAGGTTTTTCATCAATTATGACAAAAAATCCTAGGGTTTTAAAAGTAGAAATTAGGGGTTTTGGGTAGAGTTAGATTTTTGGGAATTTTGGGTAATTCAACTCCAATTTGGGGTCGGATTTCAAAACAAATTATATATTCTAACTCGTGGGGTATGGGTGATCGGGTTTTGGTCCGAGCCTCGTGTTTGGACAAGGTGGGCCGGGGGTCGAATTTTGGTATTTTCGGAAGAATGCTTTGAAATGGGTAATTAGACTATGGGTTGGATTTATTGAGTCTTTATTGATATACTTAAGTTAATTATGCCTAGATATTGTTGTTCCGGAGTTGAATTCAAAAGGAAAGGCGATGTTAGAGGGTTGATTGCTATATTTTGGACCCGAGGTAAGTGTCTTGCCTAACTTTGGTGAGGGAATAGGTATTGTATGCTATGTGCTAATTGTTTATCATGGTCAATGCATAGGTAAGGTGATGAGTACCTATGCATTGTGTGTCAACCATGCTCGTGAGTCTAATTTTGATAAAGATCTTGCTATTACTTCCATGTTCGTTATATTATGAACTTGTCTCTTCTTTGAAGTCGTTGTTGTTGGAAATCCTGGTTGATGAACCTATAATGCATTGGGTTGATTGAAAATCCAACTGTTAAGGATATATTTGAATTGATTGGTTATAGTTGAGACCCTTGCCGGGCAATTGTTGTGATATTGATTGATGTTTTCCCCTTGCTGGGTGATATTGAAATGTATTTCCACTATGTTCTACTCCTTGCCATTATATCTGTCATTGTTTGGTGAGGAAGAGTGTAAAGCACGAAGGGTGATGTCGTGCCATGATATTTGATTACATTGCATAGTGAGAAAAAGTGTAAAGCAAGAAGGGTGATGCCGTGCCATGATTCACATTGATTATAAGCACGAATGTTAATGTCGTGCCATGATTTACATTGATTATAAGCACGGAGGTTAATGACGTGCCATGATTTATATTGCCTTACATTGTACATTGCATTGTGAGGAAGATAGTAAAAGTACGAAGGGTGATGTCGTGCCATGATTTATACTATTTCACATTATACATCGCATTGTGAGGAAGAGAGTAAAAGCACGAAGGGTAATGGCGTGCCATTATTTACATTTCAGGTATTTGTACTTGTTTCGTTAGCTATTGTGTTAAATTGCCTCCCTTGTTTACTTCTATATGTCATTTTAACTGCTTCATTTCACTTGTTCCCCTTTACTGCTCCCGTATCCCATATTTGTCTGCCTATCTTTTGCCTTGTTTTCCATGCTTTGAGTTGTAAAATTGAATAGGTTAACGGTGTTGCTATGTCTAGCCTCGTCACTACTTCGACCGAGGTTAGGCTCGGCACTTACTCAGTACATGGGGTCGGTTGTACTGATGCTACGCTGCACTTCTTAATGTTGTGCAAACCCCGCATCCGGACCCATTGGACCGCATTGAGGGAGTCACCTTCAGTCCACCAAGAGCTTCAAGGTATACCCGCTGGCGTTCGTGGGCCTTGGCGTCTCTCCTGCCTTTGGATTCCTTATTGTCTTATCCTTTTCCCTAGTTTCAATACAATGATGTATTTCGTTTCAGACTATGTATTTAGCACTCTGTTTAGACAGTTCGTGAGTTGTGACACCCCAGTTTTGGGCTTATGCGACGTTATGTATTTTACTATTCAACTTTGCATTTTTGAATTTCTATTACATTTCAGCTGTTAAAAATCTAAAGTGCTTCATTATTTATGTTAAGATTGTTAAAAGTATTTTCTTTACTACTGCCGAATTGGGTTGCAAAAGTTAGATTTCTTGTGCACGTTGGCTTGTCTTGCGGGTTCAATGTTAGATGCAGTCACGGACTGAAGGGTGGGATTTCGGGTCGTGACAAGTTGGTATCAGAGCTCTAGATTGCTTAGGTCTCACAACTCATGGACAACTTTAAAGAGTCTGAGGGATCGGTACGGAGACATTTGTACTTATCCCCCAGAGGATGAAAAGTTAGGATAACTTCACATTTCTTCATCTCTGTCGTGCGATATGAATTCTGAGTATTGATTGAGTTTCCATTCTACTCTCTCGCAGATGGAGAGGACGCGTGTTTCCCTTGGTTCCGCTCAGCAGCACGACGCTCCTGCTACAACTCCTACGAGGGGTCGAGGTCGAGGACGAGGCCGTGCTAGAGGCCGAGGCCGGGGCCGGGCTCAGCCTAGAGCAGTAGCCCCAGTGGAGGACTCTCATTTCGAGTCTGAAGAGGAGGTCCCAGTTCCAGCAGTCCCAGTCGGACCAGCGCAGGTCCCAGAGGGGTTCATTTCTACCCCAGTGCTTCAGGACGCTCTTGTCCACTTGGTGGGGCTTATGGAAAGTGTGGCTCAGGCCTNNACCAAGTTATTCACTACTACTTTTACTGGTGCACCGTCAGAGGACCCACAGGATTACTTGGACATCTGTCATGAGGTTCTTCGGAACATGGGCATAGTGGAGTCCAATGGAGTTGACTTTGCTACTTTTCGACTATCTGGCGCAGCCAAGACTTGGTGGAGGGACTACTGCTTAGCCAGACCAGCTGGGTCTGCACCTTTGACTTGGGCTCAGTTCACAGAGGTATTTTTGGGGAAGTTCCTTCCCATTACTCAGCGAGAGGATCTTAGGAGGCAGTTTGAGCGCCTCCAGCAGGGATCTATGTCTGTTACTCAGTACGAGACCAGGTTCATCACTCTAGCCAGGCATGCATTGATGATACTCCCCACTTATCGGAAGAGAGTTCGGAGGTTCATTGAGGGATTGGGCCAGCCTATACGACTCCAGATGGCCAGGGAGTCGAGTACTAATCTCTCGTTCCAGGATACAGCTGATGTGGCCAGGAGGATTGAGATGATGTTGTCATAGGGAGGTGGTCAGGGGGCTTACAAGAGGCCCCGCCATTTTGGTAGGTTCAGTGGGGCCTCATCTGGAGGCAGGGATTCTTTCAGTAGGGGTCATCCACCCCGACCCTTTCAGTCAGCACTTCAGGTATCTCCCCATGCATCGCCAGCTCCTGTTAGTGCACCACCAGCATCTATCAGTGCACAACCACTTCAGATTTACCAAGGTGGTTATCAAGGTCGTCAGGGCCAGTTCCGGAGTCATCAGCCACAACAGCAGAGAGCTTATTATAGTTGTGGCAGCCCGGGGCACATTACCAAATATTGCCTCCGAGCTTCGAGTGGACCCCAGTATCAGGGTTCCCGTGCCTTGATTCCCGCAACAGGTGCACCCTTACCCCCTCAGCCAGCTAGGGGTGGTGGTCGAGGTTCCAGAGGTTGTGGTGAGGCTCATAGAGGTGGAGCACAGGCCATGAGAGGTAGAGGTAAGCCCGTAGCAGGTAGACCTAGAGATGCGCATGTTGAAGAGGCTCAGCCCCGGTGTTATGCTTTTCCTGCTCGTCCTGATGCTGAGGCTTCTGACGCAGTTATTACAGGTAAGGTTTCAGTTTGCAGCAGACAGGCTTCGGTGTTATTTGATCCGGGTTCTACATTCTCCTATGTGTCTTCATATTTTGCCCCTTATTTAAGTATGCACCGTGATTCCTTGAGTACTGTTGTACATGTGTCTACACCGGTGGGTGATTCTATAGTGGTAGATCGAGTCTACCGTGCTTTCTTAGTAGTTATTGGTGGTCTGGAGACTCAGGTTGATGTTTTTCTTCTTGATATGGTTGACTTTGATGTTATATTGGGTATGGACTGGCTATCTCCCTATCATACTATCTTGGATTGTCATGCCAGGAAAGTGACCTTAGCCTTTCCAGGAGTACCTCGTTTAGAGTGGAGAGGGACTCCTAGTTATTCTTCTGGTAGAGTTATTTCTTATATGAAGGCTCGGCGCATGGTCGAGAAGGGTTGTTTGGCCTATGTTCGTGATTATAGTACTGAGGTTCCTTCTATAGAGTCTGTGACCATGGTTTGAGAGTTTCTAGAGATATTCCCTGCTGACCTGCCGGGTATGCCACCCGACAGGGATATTGACTTTTGTATTGAGTTAGCTGAGGGCACTCAGCCCATTTCTATTCCCCCGTATCGTATGGCTCCGCCAGAGTTGAAGGAATTAAAGGAACAATTATAGGATTTGTTGGATAAAGTCTTCATCAGGCCTAGTGTTTCTCCTTGGGGTGCTCCGGTATTGTTCGTGAGAAAGAAAGATGGGTCAATTTGGATGTGTATTGCTTACCGGCAATTGAATAAGGTTACTATCAAGAACAAGTATCCTTTGCCGAGGATTGATGACTTATTTGATCAGCTTCAGGGTGCCACAGTATTCTCTAAGATAGACTTGAGATCTGGTTATCACCAGCTGAGGATCAGAGCGTCTGATGTGCCTAAGACGACTTTTCTCACTCGTTATGGACATTATGAGTTTTTGGTCATGTCGTTTGGGTTGACTAATGCCCCCGATGCTTTTATGGAGTTGATGAATAAGGTATTTAGGCATTATTTGGACTCATTTATGATCGTGTTTATAGATGATATCTTGATATATTCTCGTAGTCGAGAGGAGCATGAGAAGCATCTTCGGATTGTTCTCCAGACTCTGAGGAATAGGCAGTTGTATGCCAAGTTTTCTAAGTGTGAGTTCTGGTTGCGTTCTGTGGCATTCTTGGGCTACGTTGTATTGGTATAGGGCATTCAGGTGGATCCGAAGAAAGTTTCAGCAGTTAGAGATTGGCCTAGGCCCACTTCAGCCACAGAGATTCGGAGCTTCTAAGGCCTAGCAGGCTATTATCGCCGGTTCGTGGAGGGGTTTTCATCTATAGCAGCCCCTATTACCAAGTTGACGCAGAAGAGTGTTCAGTTCAGATGGTCTGAGAAGTGTGAAGCGAGTTTTCAAAAGCTCAAGACAGCATTGACCACAGCACCAGTGTTAGTATTGCCCACAGGTTCAGGTTCTTATACTGCGTATTGTGATGCTTCGCGGGTTGGGCTTAGTGCAGTGTTCATGCAGGGTAGGAAGGTTATAGCCTATGCTTCTCGTCAGTTGAAGATTCATGAGAAGAACTATCCAGTCCATGATTTGGAGCTTGCAGCTATTGTTCACGCTTTGAAGATTTGGAGGCACTATCTGTACGGGGTGCCATGTGACGTGTTCACGGACCATAAGAGCTTGCAGTATCTATTCAGACAGAAGGAGTTGAACATGAGGCAGAGGAGATGGTTAGAGCTGCTGAAGGATTATGATATGACTATTCTTTATCATCCGGGGAAGGCTAATGTGGTGGCCGATGCTTTGAGCCGGAAGTCAGCCGGTATGGGAAGTCTAGCTTATTTATTAGTTGGAGAGCGACCTATGGCTTTGGATGTTCAGGCATTAGCCAATCGATTTGTTAGGTTGGAGGTTTCTGAGGGTGGCAGTGTTTTGGCCCATACATCGCCCGTTCTTCCTTATATGATCGTATTCGCGCCAGGCAGTATGATGATCGTCATTTGTGTGCTCTCAGAGATGCGGTTCGGCACGGATGTGCGAAGAAGGTCACAGTTGATGCTGAGGGAGTTTTGAGATTGCAAGGTCGCATATGTGTTCCTTATGTGGACGGCATTCTTGATTTGATATTGCAAGAGGCCCATAGTTCCCGGTATTTCATTCATCTGGGCGTCGCGAAGATGTAGCAGGACTTGCGGCAGCATTATTTGTCGCGTAGAATGAAGAAGGATATTGTGGCTTATGTAGCTCGATGCTCGAAGTGTCAGCAAGTTAAGTATGAGCACCAGAGACCAGGTGGATTGATGTAGCAGATTCAGCATCCCGATTGGAAGTGGGAGCGTGTCACGATGGATTTTGTAGTTGGGCTTCCACAGACTCAGAGGATGGTTGATGCAGTATGGGTTGTTGTGGATTGGCTGACCAAGTCAGCACATTTCATTCCTGTGTCAGTTTCATATTCAGTGGAGAAGTTGGCAAAGATCTACATGAGAGAGATTGTCAGATTGCATGGCGTGCCCTTATCTAGTATATCAGACCGAGGTAGTCAGTTTTCCTCCCATTTCAGGAGAGTATTTCAGCGAGAGTTGGGCACACAGATCGAGTTGAGCGTACTATTCAGATTTTGGAAGATATGCTGCGAGCTTGTGTTATTGATTTTGGTGGTTCATGGGATCAGTTCTTACCTTTAGAAGAGTTTTCCTACAACAACAGTTACCAGTCGAGCATTCAGATGGCTTCGTATGAGGCGTTGTATGGTAGGCGATGTCGGTCTCCAGTCGGGTGGTTTGATCCCGAAGAGGCTAGATTGTTGGGTTCTGAGTTAGTCCAGGATGCCTTGGACAAGGTAAAAATTATTCAAGATAGACTTCGTACAGCTCAGTCCAGGCAAAAGAGTTATGCAGATCGTAGAGTTTGAGATTTGTCTTTCATGGTAGGAGACCAGGTGTTCCTTCGGCTGTCGTCTATGAATGGCATGATGAGATTCGGAAAGAAGGGCAAGTTGAGCCCTAGGTATATTGGTCCATTTGAGATTTTGGACAAGGTAGGAGAGGTGGCCTACAGACTTGCCTTGCCACCACATTTATCAGCCGTGCATCCGGTGTTTCACGTATCTATGCTCCGGAGGTACATTGCAGATCCTTCTCATGTTCTTGACTTCAACGGTGTCCATTTAGACAAGGTTTTGGCTTATGAGGAGGAGCCGGTAGCTATATTAGATAGGCAGGTTCGCTAGTTGAGATCGAAGAGTTATCCTTCGGTCGGTTTTCAGTAGAGAGGTTAGCCTGCCGAGGCAGCTACTTGGAAGTCCGAGTCCGATATGAGGAGTCGTTATCCCCATCTTTTCTTAGACTCAGGTACTTTTCTGTATCCGTTCGGGGAAGAACGCTTGTTTTAGAGGTGGAGATTGTGATGACCCAAAAGGTCATCCTAAGTAAATTCAGCTAAATCTGTGTTCCGAGGCTCCGAAAGCTTCAGTTAATCTCACCTCGATATGCGTGCGCAGTCCGGTCGTGTAGCCGGAAAGGTTCTATGTGAAAATTGATGAAAATGGAATTTTTGTAACAATTAAATGAATAAAGTTGACTTTGGTCAATATTTTTGGTAAACGAACCCGGACCCATGATTTGACGGTCCCGGAGGGTCCGTAGGAAAATATGGGACTTGGGCCGATGCCCGAAATCAAATTCTGAGGTCCCAAGCACGAGAAATGAATTTTTAAACAAAATTGTTTTCTGAAAATAATAAAGGTTTTGAAAATAAAGTTTGATGTGAAAACCGTGTTACCGGGCCCGTATTATAGTTCTGGAACCTGCAACAGGTTTATTATATGTTATTTGAGTTATCTGTGAAACTTGGTGTAAAACGGACTTGAAATGACGCGTTACGGATCAAAATTGGAAAAATTAAGCTTTATGAAGTTTTAAGAAAATTCTAAGAGTTTTGAGGTTTAATTCGATGATTTTGTTTATATCTTGGTGATTTAAATTGTTGAATAAGTCTGTAGGATGTTTTGGGAGTCGTATGTGTTTTTGGTTTGGAGACCCGAGGGCTCGGGTGTGTTTCAGGTAGGTATTCGGGGTGTTTTAACTCATGAAAACACTGCTGGTGCACCCATTTCTGGTGTGCCTGCACGTGCGAGCCTAGGACCACAAGTGCGAGACCGTAGGCGCGACGCCCAGTCCGCAGGTACGGCCCTTCTCGAAGGCGCTGACAAATCTCCGCAGGAGCAGCGTCGCAGGAGCGGACCCATTTCCGCAGGTGCAGTCCCCTATGGGCCTGACCCAATTCCGCAGGTGCGACCTTTTTCCCGCACGTGCGAGCTCGCAGGTGCGAACCCTGTACCGCACGTGCGAGAGTCGAACGATCATTTTTTTAAAAACAATTTCAGATGTTCTTTCTCTCACTTTTTCCTCAAAAATAGAAGACCTAGGGCGATTTTCTCAAGGGGTTTGCTTCCCAACTCGTAGGTAAGTGCTCACTAACTGATTTTCCTTCAACTATCTAAGGTTTTTCATCAATTATGACCAAAAATCCTTGGGTTTTAAAAGTAGAAATTAGGGGTTTTGGGTAGATTTAGGTTTTTGGGAATTTTGGGTAATTCAACCCCAATTTGGGGTCGCATTTCAAAACAAATTATATATTCTAACTCGTGGGGGTATGGGTGATCGGGTTTTGGTCCGAGCCTCGTGTTTGGACCAAGTGGGCCCGGGGTCGAATTTTGGTATTTTTGGAAGAATGCTTGGAAATGGGTAATCAGACTACGGGTTGGATTTATTGAGTCTTTATTGATGTACTTAAGTTAATTATGCCTAGATATTGTTGTTCTGGAGTTGAATTCAAAAGGAAAGGCGGTGTTAGAGGGTTGATTGCTATATTTTGGACCCGAGGTAAGTGTCTTGCCTAACTTTGGTGAGGGAATAGGTATTGTATGCTATGTGCTAAGTGTTTATCATGTTCAATGCATAGGTAAGGTGACGAGTACCTATGCATTGTGTGTCAAGCATGCCCGTGAGTCTAATTTTGATAAAGATCTTGCTATTACTTCCATGTTCGTTATATTATGAACTTGTCTCTACTTGGAAGCCGTTGTTGTTGGAAATATTGGTTGATGAACCTATGATGCATTCGGTTGATTGAAAATCCAATTGTTAAGGATATATTTTAATTGATTGGTTATAGCTGAGACCCTTGACGGGTAATTGTTGTGCTATTGATTGATGTTTTCCCCTTGCCGGGTGATATTGAAATGTATTTCCACTATGATGTACTCCTTGCCATTATATTTCTGTCATTGTTTGGTTAGGAAGAGTGTAAATCATGAAGGGTGATGTCGTGCCATGATTCACATTGATTATAAGCACGAAGGTTAATGTCGTGCCATGATTTACATTGATTATAAGCACGAAGGTTAGTGTCGTGCCATGATTTACATTGATTATAAGCACGAAGGTTAATTCTGTGCCATGATTTATATTACCTTACATTGTACATTGCATTGTGTGGAAGAGAGTAAAAGTACGAAGGGTGATGTCGTGCCATGATTTATACTATTTCACAATATACATCGCATTGTGAGGAAGAGAGTAAAAGCACGAAGGGTGCTGCCGTGCCATTATTTACATTTTTTGTATTTGTACTTGTTTCATTAGCTATTGTGTTAAATTGCCTCCCTTATTTACTTCTTTATGTCAATTTAACTGCTTCATTTCACTTGTTCCCCTTTACTGCTTCCGTATCCCATATTTGTCTGCCTATCTTTTGCCTTGGTTTCCATGCTTTGAGTTGTAAAATAGAACAGGTTAACGTTGTTGCTAAGTCTAGCCTCGTCACTACTTCGGCCTAGGTTAGGCTCAGCACTTACTCATTACATGGGGTCGGTTTTACTGATTCTACACTGCACTTCTTAATGTTGTGCATACCCCGCATCCGTACCCAGTGGACTGCATTGAGGGAGTCACCTTCAGTCCACCCAGAGCTTCAAGGTATACCCACTGGCATTCGTGGGCCTTGGCGTCTCTCCTGCCTTTGGATTCCATATTGTCTTATCCTTTTCCCCAGTTTCAAGACAATAATGTATTTCCTTTCAGACTATGTATTTAGCACTCTGTTAAGACAGTTCGTGAGTTGTGACACCCCGGTTTTGGGCTTATGCGACGTTATGTAGTTTACTATTCCACTTTGCATTTTTGAATTTCTATTACATTTCCGTTGTTAAAAATCTAAAGTGCTTCATTATTTCTGTAAAGATTGTTAAAGGTATTTTCTTTACTACTGCCGAAGTGGGTTGAAAAAGTTAGATTTCTTGTGCACATTGGCTTGTCTAGCGGGTTCAACGTTAGACGCAGTTACGGCCTGAAGGGTGGGATTTCGGGTCGTGACAAGCCTAAATCTACTACAGACCTCGAACACACATTGCGGACACACTGCTAATCCTGAAATCACCCAACGGAGCTAACGGAGTCGACAGAATTCCATTCAGGACCCGTCTTCACACAGTTCCAACAACGGTCCGATTTCTAAAACGTAAACTCATATATAGGGATTATGTGTCAAAAAACTCTCCGGAATTCACAACTAATCACTCCGACAAGTCCCAAAAGCAGATACAAACGTGGGGAACATAGTTATTAGGGGATCTGGGGCCTAACTCCCAAAACGACCGACCGGGTCGTTACATACACTAGTCCCGAAGAGGTAGTAATGAGTGGTCGGCATAATCACTTACTAGTTGTCGTCCACTAAATCAAATACAATAAGGAAGAGAAGTATGAAACATGGTAAGTAAACAATGGTAACAAATATATGCATATAATACGGTCTACAATAGAACAGTGAACACAAAGTCCTCAATTATTGGATACCTCCTCAATTGAAATACGTAATGGTCAACACAAAATCAACGGTCACATCTCAAGTAAGGAACCTCATGAGTAAGCGGACTCCTTATCAAGTATGTCGCACAATTTTGTCGAGGCAAGCGACCCAATTCCATAAGAGTGTTTCATAGAACTACCGAGGCAAACGACATGATCCCGTAAGAGATTGATACATAATCATGCCGAGGTGAACGACCCAATCCCATAAGAATATTTTACTCTACTGAGTCAAACGACCTGATCCCATAAGATTATGTTAAATAATAATGGAGATGCAAACGACAAGAACCCATAAGAGTATTGTTGAGGCGTTCATCCCGATCCCATTAGAATATGTAACTGTAACAGTTCACTGACCCCACTCACGAATACACATGTGAGTTATAAAATTCAAGAAACATTATCGGACGAATATGCACAACACGGAAGAAGTCCGTAAAGGAAAGTACCATTTCCACAAGCTATCCCCGGCTAATCAAATCCTATAATATGCGCGAGTCTAGTCTCAAGCTAAATGTAAATTAAAACATTTAAACATGCAAGAATAACTCAAATAGTACAATTAATGCATCACGTGAGTATAAGTCTACTCGGATATAATCACGAATTCTAGCATACACACGGACACTCATCACCTCATAAATGCTACCTCCCACAACATGTAGCACATAAGAAATATAACACCTACAGGGTAAATTACCCCTCACAAGGTTAGGCACGAGACTTACTTCGCGTCGAAATCCGATAATTGGCTCCAACGCCTCTCTAACTACTCAAACCAATGTCAAACAATCCAAAACTAGCCAAAAATGTGCAAGCCAGTAAAAATATACTCAATAACCTATAATTTTCATTTAGAAACTATTCTCAATCGCACATGAAAAGTCAATAAAAGCCGACCCCGGGCCCACGTGCCCGCTTTTAGAAAATTATTGAAAATAAATATTACCCATACATTATATAGTCTATATCAAAACCCATCCAATTTCGTCCTTGAATCCACCCTCAAATCAAGGATTTACCATTTCACAACTTTAGGGCTCAAAACCCAAATTTTTACAGTTCAACAGGGATAAAAATAATAACTGACGAATTAATCATAGAAAAATCTCAAAATAAAGGTTATATATTTAATCCCTTGTTTAGAATAGAAGAATACAACAAAAAGCACCTGAAACGGAACTCTAGAACTCAAGATATGCTCAAAATACTAAAATGCTCGGTTCGGCAATTTAAAACACTGCCCGAGTTATTTTTGTTCATCGTCTTCGCGGGAGACCTTCACGAAAAGCATTTATTGCGTTTACCGGTCAACCCAGAATTCCTTCTTTGCGTTCGTGGGACCTCCCTCGCTTTCGCAAAGAACAAAAGATCGCACTAGAAACCAACAATCTTTCCCGGCACGAAAATAGACAACTCTCTCATACGACCACGGAATTCGACGATTCTTATTTCTATAGTTACAAACTCACGACACGCATCTAATGATTTAATATAATCACAAATAAAAGGTTGTTTTTTTTAATATGGTACTCTTTATGCCCAAAGAATCAACGTCGAAACACCGTATAAGAGCGACACAATCCAAACACATCAGAAACAAACCCCAGGCCCTCGGGACCCCATCCAATCACACAAGCTAGTCCCAAAAGATCACACGAAACTACTCGAGGCTTAAAATCACACCAAACAACATCAAAACCACGAATCGCACATCAATTCATGTCTAATGAATTTATGAATTTTTAAACTTCTAGAACTAATGTCGAACCATACCAAATCAACCCGGAATGACTTAAAAATTTGCATGCAGTCCCAAATGATACAACAAACCTATGACAACTCTTGGAACCACAATCAAGATCCAATATCAATAAAGTCAACTCTTGGTCAAACCTGTCAACCTTCTAAACGTTCAATCTTCCAATTTTTTTCAAAAATCAACAAATCGACCTATAGACCTTCAAATCAAAATTCGGACATACGCCGAAGTCCAAAATCATCATCAGGACCTAATGAAACCATCAAACCTCCGATCCGAGGTCATTTACTAAAAAGTCAAACCTTGGTCGACTGTTTCAGCTTAAAGCTTTTGTATTTAGAATTATTCTTCCAAACCAACTTTGATCTTCCAAAATATCTTATCCGACTACACATCCAAGTCATAATACATGAAGTGAAGATACTCAATGTCTCAAACTACCAAACAACATAATAGAGCTTAAAATGAATGGTAGGGTCATTATATTCTCCTCTACTTAAATATATGTTCATCCTCGAGCGTGCAAAGAACCGTTCCAGAGTTACCAAAAGTTTTTAACACCCTATGCAACTACTCGTGCCATCACAGCCCATATGAGCACATTAGCTCAAGCCATACTAAGATCCTTCCTACAGCCTTAGCCCATAAGACTTAGCATAAAATTCCAACATCCGAAATTCTCTACCAGGTGAGATTCCAACATACGCACACCGTATCAATCTCAACACGCTGTGCCAAAACATGATCATGCACCCATGATGAATTCACATAATGCATTGCATATTTCGTATGATCATAATAACATCCTTTAACCACAATAGCTGCAAATTCAAGAACTCGATGCCCCTAATATACTTCATAACAATGTAATCCATGTTCCACCCTTGTAATATTGCAGCGATGAAAGAGATGTGAAGAAACTCATAACCACTTTCCAAATCAATAACTTATGGATTCTCTCCTCTTGGCGAGAACCATGGACTAATTCTGAGTTGATTAGCGACATTTTCTCTCCAATATAGATTATATAAATCTGATTGCACTAATTCCAAGTCCAACAACCTCGTCTCACCCAATACAAGTTGCTCGAGAATAAGCCATGTGAAACATAGTCTAAAATCTCATACGACGTTGTCAATGCCCCAAGATGCCACAACTCGAATATGACCAATAAGGAATAACGAACATGAATACAAGAATATCCGGTCTGTGCAACGAATAAAAATAACCAAAGCTACGCTATGAACCTATCTCAGAGATGAGAAATAAAATACAGAAAAAAAGTATAAGGAATTTTACTCAACATCTCACTGTTGCAGCGTGTCACCCGATCCACACCTGATACTGTTGAGGCGTGAAACCCGATCAAAACATCATAACTATGGGAGCACGCCGCATGATCCACCCATAACTGTCAGTAATAGAACATTCATCCAGCCAAAATGCTCATACCCACTAAACACACGTATATCAACCACAAGCACGCCAGGTGCATAACCATAACCTTGGAGAGACGAATAGCACCATGCGCTACAAAGGCTTAAGCACGACTTAACAACAAGCATCTCGAGAACCGCCTTGCTCATATAGCACCAAAAGCTACAAAGGATTACAAAAGACATGTGAATAATCAAGTCGTGGTACCACCCACATGGAATAATTGTCACGTCCCAAGCTCGGGGAGCGCGACCAACGCTCAACCGAGTGAACCGTCCCAAGAAAGCCTAATAGACACTTTCTACCCAACTCACTTCCGGTCAAGAGAAGACATGGTTTAATTAATTAGACAGTGGGAGATAATACAAGTACATTACAAAGCCAATTCATTAATTATATCATTGTAAAGTTTCAAATACATACACCTTACAATTTAGTGGAACAAGAATCCAAAACAAAACGTAATCCGTTGACCTTCCCAACACCAATATAAAACCCACATAATGTCCGTGTAGCCTCTAAGTAGATACAAAAGAAAGTTCTACAGAAGTGCCGGTAACAAGGCATCGTCTATACCTCAAAATATGATAAGAAGGTGAACATAAATTACAAAAGACATAGGACCCCAAAATAATGTGGGGCTCACCAGGTCAGCTGGAAAGAGGGCACGCCACTAGCTGCAATCAACATTGGCTATGAAACCACCTACATCCATTTAAAGATGTAGCGTCGCCGGCAAAATGGACACTAGTGTTGTCGAATAGTACTAGTATGTAAAGCCAAACACAAATCTCAATAGAACGAACAATGAAACAAAGGGGAAGTAGTCATGATGTACAATAAGAGCTTCAAACAAATATGAAAACATCAAGTACGGATCATATAGTTTCAGGTTCAATTTCCATCTTATTAGGTTGATAATCTTAGTTCCATGTGCAAAAATCCACAATACCACCATGTTCCTACACGGAGTTCGATCTCGACCCGATCAGCTAGGTCATCTCATTTGATACATCAATCATATCCACAATTTCAATAACTCAATCCAGCATAATTATCACTATGTGTGCGGCATGGTGTCCGATCATGGCCCGATTGGCTAGGCTATCTCACTTGAGACATCATCCTTTAAATCGTTCATCTTAATTCACATTTCCTTTCCGTCTTTCATTACATGGCACGAGTAGCCTCATTTATTAAGTTGTTCTTGGCACTTGGCCATATCTTACAATTCAAGTTTCCCCTTTTAATATATTCAAATAAAGTTATCATCCACATCAACAAGACCTATCATATAAGGCATTGCACACATAAAGGGAAAGCATGGAAAATCATAATCACAAAGAGGCTTTTCATACAAATTAGCATTGCAAGCTTTATTTAATTCTTGACACGATATCTTGACCTTTCTCAACACATATTCCACATTTTAAACACATTCTCAATTAGAATGGTGACATGGTAAACATTTAGAACAATTATTGAACATAAAATTTTCAACACAACACATTAGGGAAGTCAATTCTAGTATGATCCATTAAAGACTTACGCCAATCACTCGTACACCAGGGGTTCGATTCTAAGGAGAAGGGGAGCTATCCATACATCTCTCAATTGAGCTCCCCTAAACTTTACGATGATCCGAAATTTAGCAACTTCAATATCTTGGGAAGGAAACCTAGGTGCCTCTCTTGATAATCTTCAAGGTGATTAAGAAAGAATTAAAGAATAATTGATGAAGACCACTTTCTCTCTCTAGGATCCTTTCCCTCACTCTAAACTATCAGAGAAATATGCTCAAAATGGCCTAATATGGGTGTTTTAACGGAATGGGGTTGGGTATAAAAATTAGAAAATAGCAGCCCCGACAAAGATCTTTGGTCGCATATGCAACCGCATAATGGTTATGCGGTCCGCGAAATGACCGCGAAAAAGGTCCCTAGGAACTGGGTTGGACTGCCTCACTCTGCGGCCATTATGCAGCCCCCAGACCTGTTCTGCGATCGCATAATGTGCCGCAGAACCTCCCTCTGCAAAAGTCCAAGGACAGATGTGCGACCAAAGTGTGGTCCACAAAAATGGATATGTGATCGCATAAAAGAACCGCCAAAATGACATCAAAATTGACCCAAAGGACTTCCTAACTCTGCGGCCATTCTGTGCCCCGCAGAGTGATTATGCGGCCTCATAATGGGCCGCAGAAATGCACACTTCTACAAAACATTTTCCTTTAACTTTTTAATGCAGTTCTATCCAAAAGGTCCGAACCACGAAGAGAAATTTCAATAATCTCTAACGCATAATCGTAACATTGCACCACGATATTCTTGTTTTTAGGAAGAATTTTACGGGTCTTACAATAATAGAGTAATACATGGAATAAATGATGATAGGAATAACATCCAACGCTCACAAACTCATCCACAAGCAATGATATGCCGAATAACCATATCTGATATGGTGTAGAATATACATTCACATTAGGTCTACCAACAGACCCCAAGACGATTCCGATCATCCTAAAATAGGCCAATAACCTTCCAAAGATCCATAATGACCCTATCCATGAGACATACGATCAACCTTCAAATCAAGAACTAACTTCCATAGTCTGCAATCAAAGGAACAGAGTGTATGTCAGACATAAACCCTTCAATCAGCGACCAAACTAAAATCTCCATACCTGATTTCAATCTCTAAAACATAAATGGCTTACACGTCACACTTATACAATCACCTCGTAGAAGATACTCCCTTGACCTTCCGCACCATGTAGCAAAACATGCACATCCATGGATACCTACCACACTATTACTGTAATGCAAATCAAGAATCCATAAATCAATACAAAATGCCTCTTCCACAGAACACCATTCTTAGGTGACACAACAATAGCGCCAACATACTTTGAACATATGAAAGCTCTCCCCATCTCTTCCAAGCTTGTGACATTCTTGTCAAAACTGGATCGCAAACTTGATCCTCAAATTTCAATTCCATACTTATCACTACACCTATCATGTTGTTATGCGAGAGTACAAGAATTTAATCATAACTCCTGAACCACTAGTAGAATAAATACTTCATCAGCTAGAACCTTTCACTTAACTCATTTTAGAGAATCGCAACACACAACCAACTTCCCATAGCTGCAAAAACATAGAACTCAAGTCATGTTCTAAACCGCCATAACTCTTCTGGGACCCAATTACACATAATCAAAACAATCAGAATAAAATACCTCCAAATCAATCAAGTTACGGAGGCTGTCAAGCCCATACGTGTAGCAAAGAAACACATGTATTGCCTTACCATGCCAAAGGAACCGATCATTTCCTTTACCATGCCGATCCAAACCACTATAAGGCTTACTCGGCTTCTTCTAATTATTTTTCTTGACTTGCCTTCAGAATCAATACCTCTATTCAATCACATAAATAATCTCAATAAACACTCATCCCGAGTAACCTAAATCACGAGACCACGTTGTTTCAATACTCATAAGCCATTTCATACCCTCCACATGCAATCTATAGTAACTCCAACGGACACACCTGCGCTAATTAGATTTTTTGCGAATCTCAAGTTATTTCTCCCATTTTTTCTATGAATGCATCATAGATCCGATGACATTCATAGAAGTACTCCAAGTCACTTTCATACTCCACTGCAAAACTAATTCCTTACCTACACAATGAACACGAAAATCTTTAGGTACCGTACTTTAATTCTTAAATTCAATAGAACTATCGTTGAGAATAACCTACTATGACCTGGTTCCGAATATATAGCCAAAACCATGTTCACTGTTAATACACAAGCACTCCAGAAGAAGCAATTGAATAAATCTATTCCCTAGCACATAATCTTTATGAAGAAATATCAAATTTGGGTCATTTCACAACCTGCACACATCAATAAGGTGAAATGTAGCACACATCAATCTAATTCCTTTCTCGAATTACCCCTGATGTTCTCTCCCTCGTTCAGAACTAATCCTCCGACGTACCTCTAGCCAGAAACTGCAAAACAACATAATCATGCGGCCCAATCATTGACGGTAGGCTTCCTCACTTAGTTTTAAACCACAATCGCAAAACACGAGGACCCACAACGACTTCTCCCCCTAGCTACCATGACCTCACACTGTTACTCAGCCAAATTTCTCACATGCTCTTATGGTACTAATCATAACACGCCATGAATTACCGGTCCCAAACGCATTCACAACCTCCTAATAGTCGCACCTCTTCTTCATGCTATCGAAGCCTATAACGTAATACATGCTTCATACTATATAGAAAATTGAACTCTTCATAGGAAATTTACCAAAATTCATGCAATCCCTAACCTTCTCACATGAGATAACCCACCTGTGTAACCTCATATTGACGACCCCAACAACATTTCCATAGTTACATCCATTATGAAATTTGTTAATCTCCCTTGGTCCATGCTCATCCGCCAGCTGTAAGAATCCATCCATTAATTAACATTAATTGAAGGTCAAACAATATGTTTAAAACTCGGAGCCGTATTTCATCCTAAAACGATTATCAAATATTCACATTTTCCTACATTCCGATCAAGACCCTTCACGTCAAATCATTAATTCCTATGTAATGAAGCCACCTCATGGATCATCTCTCTCATACTATCCGCACAGGATACTCCAACCCGATTATGAAGTCGCAACATACCGTCATCTCCGACAACTGCTTGTTAGGTACCATTTCACAACATCGTTCCTTAGAGGCAAACAAATGAAAACCTTCATACCAATGATCCTTAGTGCATTCAACAAGGACGACGACACCACAACACAAACAAGAATTTCACAAAGTTCAAAGATGTAAAATCTCGCCACTCCTTTAACCAAAACCTGAACATCCTTGGCCAAATTACATCTTCTCCGCTGGTATTTCTGAATCTTCCAATTACATACTTAACAACCTTTCTCCCAAAGAACACACTCCCGCAATACATAAGAAAACACCCTATTATTCACACCAATAGTGCGCGATAACAATTCAAGATTGTCACAATGCACTGTATATAGCCCTAAATCTGTGGACAACATCAACACTAGACTGAAACGACTGAGCACCCTTCCACGAGGAAACAATAATAGTTTGCCCTTATAACGCATGAGAACACATCACGCAGCACACTTGTAGAACCACCACAACTCCTCGATGCTCAACTGATATTGAGTGCTCAACATCGTGTTTGAATGAGTAGGAAGGAGTTGAACACATAAGCTTCAATCGAAATCAAATCGCACGACAAGGAATCAAGAAAAAGAAGTTCTTCCTAACAACTCTGTAGCCTCTCGAAGATAAGTAAAAACATCTCTATACTGATTCGCATGAATCTGCTAGACATGATCATGCTCGTGAGACCTAAATAAACCTAGTGCTCTGATACCAAGCTAAATTTAAAATGGAAAGTTAAATGAAGGTTCACACATTGGCTTTCCTAGCTGCATAGTAGGGCGCCGTCACGATCTATTATGGGATTTAGGTCGTGACATTCTGTTTGTGGCAATTTTTAGAGGGATTTTCAATGAAGCCATCGGGTTAATTGATTCTAACTCAGATTTTGCTATTATACATGAGTCCATCATTGTTTTTGTCATTTAATTGGTGTTTTGGGTTCGAAAATAAGGAAAATTTTGTGAAACAACACAGACCAATTTTTGGGCATTTCAAAGGCAATTTGAGGTTGGATTTGAATAATTTCACTATGGTTCGACTCATTATTGAATGAATGTTAAGATTTTGTATACTTTATCAGATTATGAGACCTGGGCCCGACGTTGACTTTTTGGACCTTGGTTAAAGATCGTATCCTTATCTTTTGGAATAATATCCTATAGCTTATATTGATAGTATTGTGTGTGGCTAGTTTCGCTCCTTCCGGAGATTGATACGTGTGGGTAGAGCTTGCTAGCAGATTTGATTTGTTTGAGGTAAGTATATTATATAATCTTGGTTGAGGCACTAGTTGCCTTAATTGTAGCGGTAGATGCGCACATGCGTGGGGATGAACCCATGTGCGGGCATCGGGGGTTAGTTATTCATGTTCGGGTTGTGCTTAGGCTTTATTAAGCCTAGAATTTTACTGTTAACCCTTAATCTATGATGCTTCGCACATTTGTCACATTGTTGTGAACTAGTTGGGCCATGTTGGAGTCTACATAGGGGTTTAATCCCTGAATGAACTGATACATATTATTCTTTGATGAAATTTGTTGGTTTGAGTTATGATAGTACACTTGCACATTCCTACACTTTAGCATGACGTTTATACTAGTCCAGACGCATGAGATTTGTTTTTCACTCTTTTCATACATGTACACTTGTTTATTTTCTTCTGTATGATATGATTGGACTGGGTGCCTGTGACCACGCCGGCCATATTATGTTATTGTGTCTGTGACCATACCGGGCGAATTGTGTTATTGGCGTGTGAGTTATCCATATGGATCCAGATATAGATGTTATTAGCACGTGAGTTGTCCGTGCAGCACGTGATTTGTCTTTGGAGAGTGTGGATACGAATCCATCCCCTTAGGGTCACACTCTCATGCTTCTCTCTTGATAGTGTACACACGTATATTGTGAATAGCGATAAGTAGTTTGGAACGGATGTGGAAAGGTGAGAGAATCTGGCCATTGTTTTGTTGGATTTTACATTTCATCTTTTCTTGCAATTTCCTTGATTATTTATCTGATTTAACTTCATATCACCTCTATATGCCAAGATATTTTCTGAGCAAAGTACTTGAGAAATTGTACACATACACATACAGATGTTTTTGTACGAAACTTTACGATTTGTTTCCAACATTGTTCTGCATCGGTTTAAAGGATGAAACTACATAGGTGATAGCTAGTATCACTAATAATTTATGCTTATCTTACCTTGCCATGTTTATTTACGATAATTACTTAGTACATTTGGTCATTTGTAATCATACTACACTCTGCATTTAGTTGTGCAGATCCAGAAGTAGAGACCAACTATCAGCAGTAGGTTGCTTGTTGGACTATCTACTAAAGGCGAGGTAGAGCTGCATCCTTGGACGCAATTTGACTTGTCTTTTTCTTTCATACTGTTGTTATAGTTCAGACAATGTATTTAATGTTTAGTTTCATACTTGTATTCCATTGTAGAAGCTCATGACTCTGTATTTACCAGTTTCTGTGGGGATTTGCATATTATTAGATGTTTTATTATATTGAGACATCAGACTTCTACCATTTTTATAAATTTTGTTAGTTAATTGCCTTCGCTATCATGTTTTGTCTTTCCTAGCCGGTGTGTTAGGCGCCATCACGACGGGTAGATATTTTGGGTCCTGACACTAATTCGCTTACAGTCACGACCCGAAATCCCACCTTCAGGCCGTGATGGAGCCTAACATTGAACCCGCTAGACAAGCCAACATTTGAACTAAATAAACTCATTTACAACTAAAATAAACAAGATAACTAACGCAACGGTGGTCAACAATATGAAAGTTAATTAAGTTCAAAATAATATAGCCAGCTTCGAAAATAAAACCCATAAATATAACCCAGAATTGGTGTCACATACTCACGAACTGTCTATGAGATCACTAAATATAATGGTCTGAAAATAAGTACATATGACTGTCTTTGAAACTATAGGATAAGACAGAACTGAAAGAGAGTGGTAGAAGGTGACGCCAAGGCCCACGAATGTCTGCGAGACTACCTCGATGTGTCCTGAAAACCGTGAAGGATACTCCCTCTGTCAATGCCCATCGGGTCCGGCTGCGTAATCTGCACAACATAAAGAAGTGCAGGTGTAGCATCAGTACAACCGACCCCATGTACTGAGTTAGTGCCGAGCCTAACCTCGGCGAAGTAGTGATGAGGCTAGGACCAACAACAATATATACCTGTACAATTCTACATAATAACAGGAAAATATCGACGGAAATAAACAAGTGAATACATATACGGGGAGAACATGCTGGGGATAAAAGGGACAACAAATACTAGCATAGTAGAAAAGGGTAACAACAAAAATGTAAAGGTAAAATCTAAAATTTAACGTCTCAGAACAGATAATGAACAAACAAAAGGCACGGCATGTCCCCTCGTGCATAATCTCACAATCACTCGGCACGGAATGTCCCCTCGTGCCTAAATAGTAAAATCACTCGACACAGAATGTCCCCTCGTGTATAAATAATAAACACTCGGCACAGAATGTCCCCTCGTGCAATAAATAATACACAATCGGCACGGAATGTCCCATCGAGCAATAAATAATAAACACTTGGCACAGAATGTCCCCTCGTGCAATAATAAATAAACAATCGGCACGGAGTGTCACCTCATGCAATAAATAATAAACACTCGGCACGGAATGTCCCCTCGTGCAATAAAAAAATAAACAATCGGAAAGGAATGTCCCCTCGTGCAATAAATAATAAACACTCGGCACTGAATGTCCCCTCGTGCAATAAATAATACACAATCGGCACGGAATGTCCCCTCGCGCGATAAATAATAGACAAACAACTATATAATGTGAAAACTAACAATAAGAAATCTCAAGTGTACATAAATACTCAATCAAAATTCTATCGTCCCGGCAAGGGACTCAACTATAACCAAACTCGCTCAGAAGTGTAATTTCAACAGTAAGAGCCTCAACTGAACAATTAATCAATAATTTCCCACGTCATGAAACAACATCAATGTATCACCTCTAAATCACAAATTATTCATAGTACAGAGAATATCAAGAACACGGTATAATTCATCATAATGGACTCACGGGCATGCGTGACCGCAACATATAGGTACTCGTCACTTCACCTATACGTTGGACATGATTTATACATAGCAAATAAGACTCTATACCTATTCCCTCAAGCTAAGGTTAGGCCAAACACTTACCTCGACTCCAAAATGCAAGTCAAGCCTCAATCACAACCTTTCCTCTTGAATCCAACTCCGAATAGATAATATCTAGACATAATTGATTTATTAACATCAATAATAACTCAATAAACAAATTCCAAGGCCTAATTATACATTTTCTATCATCCTTCAAAAAATATCAAAATTCGACCCCGGGCTCGCACGCTCGAATCCCGAAAATTCTCGAAGGAATCACTCACCCATAGCCTAAGAATCATTAATATGAAGTTTCCACTCGAATTCATAGCATTAAACGGACGATATACAAATTTTATCAAGAACCCTAAATTTACTACCCAATTCCTGATTTTCCATCAATTTAGTAGGTAATCCCATTAATAATTCATGCATGAAACTACTATTAGGAAGGAATTAACTTACCTTAACAGTAGCTAAGGCGTGGTGTGTTCTTCCCAAGCTCACAAGTCTCTAATGGTGGTGGAAAATGAATGAGATGAAGAAATCCCGTATTTTAAAGAATATGCACTGCCTGGCCTACAGGGATTCCGCACCTGCGGCTCGAGGACCGCACCTGCGGTCTCGCTCCTGTGAGTTGGGGCTCGCACCTGCGAAACTGGGCAAGAGGGGCTGGGGTCGCACGTGCGGAGGGATTACCGCACATGCAGTTCCGCTCTTGCGAACCTTTGTCCGCACCTGCGAGAAAGGGGGTCCTCACCTGGGGTCGCACCTGCGATGCTTGGGACCGTAGGAGCGGTCCCGAACCTGCCATTGGGCAACCGCACCTGCGGTCACACCAGAAATAGCTGCACCAGCAGCTATTTAAGCTGGTTTTTAGCCTCGTTTGGTGTCCGGGAGGCACCTGGGCCTACCCAAGCCCCCGTCCAAATATACCAACAAGTTCTAAATCATAATACGGGCTCGCTCGAGCCTTCAGAACACCCAAAACAACGCTAAATCTAAAAATAACACCCCAAAACCCCTAAAACCATAACTTAAGAAACTTCAAGTTCTTGATTTCTATATCAATGCGCCGGACCGACCCACACAATTCGAAATGACATCCAATTTTTCAGACAACTCATGATAACCATAGTAAACCTCTTCCGGGCTCCGAAACAATAATACAGGCCTGGTAATGCAGTTTTCACATCAAAGTTCATTTTTGAAAGCTTTTATTATTTTTAGAAAACAATTTTTTTTAAAATTCATTTCTCGGACTTGGGACCTCGAAATTCAATTCCGGGAACACGCCCAAGTCCCATATTTTCCTACGGACCCTCCGGGACCGTCAAATCACGGGTCCGGATCCGTTTGCCAAGAATTTTGACCAAAGTCAACTTTATTCAATTAATTTTCATAAATTCAACTTTATTATCAAATTTTCACATAAAGGTCTCCTGGCTACGCGCCCGGACTGCGCACGCACATCGAGGTGAGATTAACAAAGGCTCGTGGGGTCTCGAAACATAGTTTTAGTCAAATTTACACAGGATGACCTTTTGGGTCATCACAATCTCCAACAGACTAACCTCTTCACTGAACACGAACCGGGGAAAAGGTGGGGATATTGGCTCCGCATATTGGACTCGGACTCCCAAGTAGCTGCCTCAACAGACTGACCTCTTCACTGAACACGAACCAAAGGATAACTTTTTGATCTCAACCATCGCACCTGCCGGTATAATATAGCTACCGGCTACTCCTCGTAAGACAAATCTCGGTCAAACTGGATACCACTGAAGTCAAGTACATGAGATGGATCCGCAATATACCTCCGGAGCATAAACACGTGAAATACGGGATGCACAACTGACAAACTAGGTGGCAAGGCAAGTCTGTAGGCCACCTCTCCCACCTTATCCAAAATCTCAAATGGACCAGTGAACCTAGGGCTCAACTTGCCCTTCTTCCCGAACCTCATCACCGCCTTCATGGGTGACACTCAAAAAAATACCCGGTCTCCTATCATAAAGGCCAAATCTCGAACTCTACGATCCGCATAACTCTTCTGCCTGGACTGAGATGTACGAAGTCTATCCTGAATAATCTTCACCTTGTCCAAGGCTACCTGGACTAACTCAGAACCAAACGATCTAGCCTCTCCTGGCTAAAACCATCCGACTGGAGACCGACATCGTCTACCATACAATGCCTCATACGGGGCCATCTGAATGCTCGACTGATAGCTGTTGTTGTAGGCAAACTCAGCTAAAGGCAAGAACTGGTCCCATGAACCACCAAAATCAATAACACAAGCCCGCAACATATCCTCCAAAATTTGAATAGTACGCTCGGACTGTCCGTTCGTCTGAGGATGAAATGTTGTGCTCAAATACATTTGTGTGCCCAACTCTCGCTGAAATACTCTCCAGAAATGGGAGGTAAACTGAGTACCTCTGTCTGATATAATGGATAAGGGCATACCATGCAATCGAACAATCTCTCTCATATATATCTTTGCCAACTTCTCCGCTGAATATGAAACTGATACCGAAATGAAGTGCGCTGACTTGGTCAGCCTATCCACAACAACCCAAACCGCATCAAACATCCTATGAGTCTGTGGGAGTCAAACTACAAAGTCCATAGTGATACGCTCCCACTTCCACTCAGGAAGCTGAGTCTGCTGCATCAAACCACCGGGTCTCTAGTGCTCGTACTTAACCTGCTGACAATTCAAGCACCGAGCTACATAAGCTACGATATCCTTCTTCATCCTCCGCCACTAATAGTGTTGCCGCAATTCCTGGTACATCTTTGCGGCGCCCGGATGGATGGAATACCAGGAACTATGGGCTTCTTGAAGAATCAACTCACGAATGCCATATACATCAGGCAGACAAATACGGCCCTGCATCCTCAAAACTCCCTCATCATCCACTGTGACCTGCTTGCCACCCCCGTGTCGCACCGTATCTCTAAGATTACATAGATAACGATCATCATACTGCCTGGCCCGAATACGATCATAGAACGAAGAACGGGCCATGGTATGGGCCAACACACTGCTAGTCTCAGAAACCTCCAACCTCATAAATCGGTTGGCGAAAGCCTGGACATCCAACGCAAGAGGTCGCTCCTCGGCTGATAAATAAACTAGGCTGCCCATACTAACTGACTTCCGGCTCAAAGCATCGGCCACCACATTGGCCTTTCCCGGATGGTAAATAATGGTAATATCATAATCCTTCAGTAAATCTAACCACCTTCTCTGCCTCATGTTCAACTCCTTTTGCCTGAATAGATACTGTAATCTCTTATGATCCGTGAACACCTCACATGGAACCCCACACAGATAGTGCCTCCAAATCTTCAATGCATGCACAATAGCTGCAAGCTCCAGATCATGAACTGGATAGTTCTTCTCATGAATCTTCAGCTGACGAGAAGCATAGGCTATAACTTTTCCAACCTGCATCAACACTGCACCAAGCCCAACCCGTGAAACATCACAATACACGGTATATGATTTTGAACCTGTGGGCAACACTAACACTGGTGTCGTGGTCAAGGCTGCCTTGAGCTTCTGAAATCTCGCCTCACACTCATCAGACCTCCTGAACTGAGCACACTTCTGGGTCAACCTGGTCATCGGGGTTGCGATAGATGAAACGCCCTCCACAAATCGGCGATAATAACCTGCTAAGCCCAAGAAACTTCGTATCTCTGTAGCTGAAGTGGGCCTAGGCCAATCTCTAACTGCTGAAATCTTCTTGGGATCCACCTGAATACCCTCTGACGAAACCACGTGGCCTAGAAATGCAACTGAACTCCACCAAAAACTCACACTTGGAGAATTTGGCATACAACTGACTGTCCCTCAGAGTCTAGAGGATGACTCTAAGGTGCTGCTCATGCTCCTCTCGGCTGCGAGAGTATATCAATATATCATCAATGAAAACAATAACGAACGAGTCCAAATAAGTCATGACCACCCGGTTCATCAACTCCATAAAATCAACAGGGGCATTTGTTAACCCGAATGACATCACCAAGAACTCCTAATGCCCATAACGAGTGCGTAAGGCCGTCTTAGGAACATCAGACGCCCTAATCCTCAGCTGATGGTAACCAGACCTCAAGTCTATCTTGGAAAATACTGTAGCATCCTGAAGCTGGTCAAATAGATCATCAATCCTCGACAGAGGATACATATTCTTAATAGTAACATTATTCAGCTACGGGTAGTCAATACACATCCTCATCGAGCCATCTTTCTTCTTGACAAACAACACTGGGCCACTCCAAGGAGAAACGATAGGCCTAATGAAGACTTTATCCAACAAGTCCTGCAACTGCTCCTTCAATTCCTTGAACTCTGGCGGGGCCATACGATACGGCGGAATAAAAATAGGCTGAGTGCCTTGAGCCACCTCAATACAAATATCAATATCCCTGTCGGGTGGCATACCCGGCACGTCAGCAGGGAAAACCTCTGTAAACTCATGAACCACATGCACAGAAGGTGGAACCTCAGCACTAGAATCACGAACATAGGCCAGGTAGGCCAAACAACCCTTCTCGACCATGCGCCGAGCCTTCATATATGAAATAACTCTACCAGAAAAATGACTAGGAGTCCCCTTCCACTCCAAACGAGGAACACCTTGCAAGTCCAAGGTCACTATCTTGGCATGACAGTCCAGAATAACATGATAGGGAGATAGCCAATGCATCCCCAATATAACATCAAAGTCAACCATATCCAGAAGAAAACGATCAATCTGAGTCTCCATACCACCAATAACTACTAAGAAAGCATGGTAGACTCGGTATACCACTATAGAATCACCCACCGGTGTAGACACATATACAGGGCATACTCAAATAAGGGAATCACGGGGCATGCTCAAATAAGGGAAAAGTATGAAGACACATAAGAGAAGGTAGAACCCGGATCGAATAATACCGAAGCATCTCTGCTGCAAACTGGAACCATACGTGTAATAACTGCGTCAGAGGCCTCAGCCTCAGGCCTAGCCGGAATAGCATAGCATCGGGGCAGAGCCCCTCCAACCTGAACATCTCTGGGTCGACCTACTACGGCCTGACCACTACCTCTCGTGGCATGTCCTCCACCTCAATGAGTCTGACCTCCACCTCTGGAACCATGACCACCCCTAGCTAGCTGAGGGGGCGAGGGTGCACCTGATACGGAAACCATGGCACGGGAACCCTGATACTGAGAACCACAAAAACCTCGGGGGAAAAACTTGGAAATATTCCCCTTACCACTGCAAGTGTAGCAAGTCTTCGGGTGCTGAGAATACTGACCCTGGAACTGTCCCTGACAACCAGAATGACAACCGTGAAGACTCTGAACCGGCGGTGCACTAATGGGAGTTGATGATGCTCTACGGGATACCTGGAGTGCCGACTGATAAGGCCTAGGGGGATGACCTCTACCAAATGAATCTTTGCCTCAAGATGAGGCACCACTGAACCAGCCGAAATGACGAGGTCTCTTGTCAGACCCCTAACCACCACCCTGGGATAATACCATCTCAATGCGTCTGGCCACATTGGTTGCATCCTAAAAGGAGATATCAGTACTTGTCTCCTTGGCCATCTGAAGTCTGATAGGCTGAGTCATACCCTCAATAAATCTCAGAACCCTCTCCCGATAAGTGGGAAGTATCATAATAGCATGCCTGGCAAGAGTAATGAACCTGGTCTCGTACTGTGTGACAGACATGGAGCCCTACTGGAGATGCTCAAACTGCCTCCAAAGATCCTCTCTCTGCGTAACTGGAAGAAACTTCCCCAAGAATAACTCGGAGAACTGAGCGCAAGTCAAATGTGTCGTCCTAGCTGGACTGGTCAAGCAATAGTCTCTCTACCAAGTCTTAGCGGAACTCGAAAGACGAAAAGTAACAAAATCCACTCCATTGGACTCCACAATGCCCATGTTCCGAAGAACCTCATAACAGCTGTCAAATAATCCTGGGGATCCTCTGATGGTGCACTAGTAAATGTAGTAGTGAATAACTTGGTGAAGCGATCCAGTCTCCGTAGAGCATATGCTGACATAGATGCACCCTCGGCTGCCGGCGTCATAATACCCCGCGGAGCTACTCTAGTTGTCCGAAGTGCCTGAGCCTGAAACTGGGCGGTGAACTGCTCTAGGGTGTGGATAACAGGAGTATGGGTCCCTCCCCCAGCTTGAGAACCAGCTGGTGCAGTAGGAAGAAGACCAGCCTGAGCCACTCTCTCCATGAGTCCCACTAAGCAGACTAGGGCGTCCTAAAGCACCAGGGTAGAAATGAACCCCTCTGGGACCTGAGCTGGTCCAACTAGGACTGTCTAAGTAGGAACCTCACCGGAAAAGTCTACATGTGGTTCCTCTACTGGGGGTGCTACTCTGGGCTGAACCCTGCCCCTTCCTCGGCCTCTAGCACGGCCTCGGCCTCGACCCCTCGTAGGAGCCACAATAGGAAGACCAGGTTGCTGGTCGGTCGATGAGAAAGCACGCGTCCTCGCCATTTGCAAAAGAGTAGAATAGAGACTCAATTAGTATTTAGAAGTCTTTAGGCCCAACAGAGAATGAAAGATATGAAGTTATTCCTAACTTTGCGGCCTCTGGGGATAGGTACATACGTCTCCGTACCGATCCCTTAGACTCTACCAATTTGTCCGTGAGTTGTGAGACCTAAGCAACCTAGTGCTCTGATACCAACTTGTCACGACCCGAAATCCCACCTTCAGGCCGTGATGGCGCCTAACGTTGAACCCGCTAGAGAAGCCAACGTTTGAACTAAATAAACTCATTTACAACTAAAATGAACAAGATAACTAAACCAACGGTAGTCAACAATATGAAAGTTAACTAAGTTCAAAATAGTATAGCCAGCTTCAAAAATAAAACCCATAAATATAACCCAGAACTGGTGTCACATACTCACGAACTGTCTATGAGATCACTAAATATAATGGTCTGAAAATAAGTACATATGACTGTCTTTGAAACTATAGGATAAGACATAACTGAAAGAGAGTGGTAGAAGGTGACGCCAAGGCCCACGAACGTCTGCGAGACTACCTCGATGTCTCCTGAAAGGACTGAAGGATACTCCCTCCGTCAATGCCCACCAGGTCCGGCGGCGTAATTTGCACAACATAAAGAAGTGCAGGTGTAGCATCAGTACAACCGACCCCATGTACTGAGTAAGTGCCAAGCCTAACCTCCGCGAAGCAGTGACGAGGCTAGGACCAAAAACAATATATACATGTACAATTCTACATAATAACAGGAAAATATCGAGGAAATAAACAAGTAAATACATATACGGGGAGAACATGCTGGGGATAAAAGGGACAACAAATCTAGCATAGTAGAAAAGGGTAACAACTGAAATGTAAAGGTAAAAGCAGGAATTTAACGTCTAGGAACAGATAATGAACAACGAAAAGGCACGACATGCATAATCTCACAATCACTCGGCCTAGAATGTCCCCTCGTGCGTAAATAGTAAAATTACTCGACACGGAATGTCCCCTCGTGTATAAATAATAAACACTCGGCACAGAATGTCCCCTCGTGCAATAAATAATACACAATCGGCACGAAATGTCCCCTCGTGCAATAAATGATAAACACTCGGCACAGAATGTCCCCTCGTGCAATAAAAAAATAAACAATCGGCACGTAATGTCCCGTCGCGCGATAAATAATAGATAAACAACAATATAATGTGAAAACTAACAATAAGAAGTCTCAAGTGTACAGAAATACTCTATCAAAATTCTATCGTCCCGGCAAGGGACTCAGCTATAACCAAACTCTCTCAGAAGTGTAATTTCAACAGTAAGAGCATCAACTGAACAATTAATCAATAATTTCCCACATCATGAAACAACATCAATGTATCACCTCTAAATCACCAATTATTCATAGTACAGAGAATATCAAGAACACGGTATAATTCATCACAATTGACTCACGGGCATGCTTGACCGCAACATATAGGTACTCGTCACCTCACTTATACGTTGGACATGAATTACACATAGCAAATAAGACTCTATACCTATTCCCTCAAGCTAAGGTTAGGCCAAACACTTATCTCAACTCCAAAATGCAAGTCAAGCCTCATTCACAGCCTTTCCTCTCGAAGCCAACTCCGAATCGATAATATCTAGACATAATTGATTTATTAACATCAATAATCACTCAATAAACCAATTCCAAAGCCTAATTATACATTTTCTATCATCCTTCCAAAAATACCAAAATTCGATCCCGGGACCGCACGCTCGAATCCCGAAAATTCTCGAAGGAATCACTCACCCATAGCCTAAGGTTCATTAATATGAAGTTTCCACTTGAATTCATAGCATTAGACGAATGATAAACAAATTTTCTCAAGAACCCCAAATTTACTACCCAATTCTTGATTTTCCATCAATTTAGTAGCTAATCCCATTAATAATTCATGCATGAAACTAGTATTAGGAAGGAATTAACTTACCTTAACAGTAGCTAGGTCGTGGGTGTGTTTTCCCAAGCTCACAAGTCTCTAATGGTGGTGGAAAATGAATGAGATGAAGAAATCCAGTATTTTAAAGATTATGCACTGCCTGGCCTATAGGGATTCCGCACCTGCGGCTCGAGGACCGCACCTGCGGTCTCGCACCTGCGGAGAGATTACGACACCTGCGGAACTGGGCAAGAGGGGCTGGGGTCGCCCCTACGGAGGGATTACCGCACCTGCGGTTCCGCTCCTGTGGACTTTTGTCCGCACCTGCGAGAAAGGGGGACCTCACCTAGGGTCGCACCTGCGATTCTTGGGATGGCATGAGGGGTCCCGCACCTGCGACTGGGCGACCGCACCTGTGATCACACCAGAAACAGGTGCAGCAGCAGCTATGTTAGTTTGTTTTTAGCCCCGTTTGGTGTCCGGGAGGCACCTGGGCCCACTCGAGTCCCCGTCCAAATATACCAACAAGTCCTAAATCATAATACGGACTCGCTCGAGCCTTCGAAACACCCAAAACAACGCTAAATCTCAAAATCACACCCCAAAACCCCTAAAACCATAACTTAAGAAAATTCAAGTTCTTGATTTCAATATCGATGCGCAAGACTGATCCATACAATTCGGAATGACATCCAATTTTGCAGACAACTCATGATAACCATATTAAATCTATTTCGGGCTCCGAAATCATAATACGAGCCCGATAACGCAGTTTTCACATCAAAGTTAATTTTCAAAAGCCTTTATTATTTGCAGAAAACCATAATATGGGCGCGTGGATACATTTCACGGAGACTAAATGGTGAGATGCTTTCCATTCTTCGATCTGCAGCACCCCAAATCTCCCTCTGCCTAATCTACTGTTTCTATATATTTCTTTTCAGACGGTTGCTGAGTAGCTTTGTACATTCCCTTGACTGTTAATGCACTTATGACACCATGTTTTGGGGTTTCTAGTGGACTTTTACAGTTGTGCTTGTTGTTACTATCATATTACTTTATGTTCTATTCATAATTGTTATTTTTGTAAAGTAGTGCGTATGTTTTCATGAGTTTTATGTTTAGTTCCTATTTATTAAAAATTTTAAGTTTAAAGGCTAAATTAGATAATAAATTGGATTTTCACTGTTTGCTTGCCAAACCACATTGTTGGGCACCATCGCGATCTATTATGGGTTTTGGGACATGACACATTTACATTATCTATTACTACTTATTAATAAAAGGTAATACAAGCACCTCAAGGTCAACATGTGTGCTTCTTGGAATTAAAAATTTATCTGAGGGTGATTTTGTCACTTCATCGATATTTAGTCCATCACTGGCTCTCTGTATACATTAACACGCGGGGTTCTAATTTTAACGTGAGGCAACGACCACTAGTTTTTAATCTCAACCTAACACTCCCAGGAGAAGTAACACCATGTGTCTCTAACGCCAACTCTAAAACATCTGCTCTCTATCTCCCATTGTTCTTAAGTTTGCAGTGTATTTTCATCCATCAACCGTATTTTGTGGTGAGTATCACTTTTAACATATCTTTGATTCATCTTTACATGTATGTCTATTGAGTAATATCAGTGGCTTTTGTTGTTTAGGTTCTTGACAAAATTCTTCAATAATATAAAAGGTTGAATTTGAAGCGCTAGTACTTCGAAAATCATATAAACGATGTCTTTGTCCCTTCTCCTTTTTGTTTGTTTCAATTTTAGTTTTTGCTTCTTGCATTAAATTATTTCTGTTGGATTAGGCGAGTGTTTATCTCTAGGATTGAAAATGTCACAACCCGAATCCTTAAGGTCGTGATGGCGCAAGATACCATTGTCAGGAAAGCCAATCATTAAAAAGTTAAGTTAATTTCCCGTTTTAATATTTGGAAATCGTTACATAATAACAACCGAATAAAATCTGCTAAGTAACTTGGTAGTTTAAATATCAATTTTTAATAAAATGCATCCCAAACACCTCCCAGAAATCGGTACCACAAGTGCATGAGCGTACTTCTAAGAGTTTGTACAGATACAACAATGCCTGTCCAAATACAAGTTGGACAAGGACTTTAAAAATGAAAATACAATACATAGAGGAAAACTCTGCCGGCTGCGGGTCGTCTCCGTGTGATGCAGCTCGTCTAAATCTCCAAGATAGCCATGATCATGTGAGAGTACCTGTGCAATAAAAATTCGCATCAAGTGTAGCATGAGTACGAAAACAACGTGTACTCAGTAAGTATCCTGCCTAACCTCAGAGAGGTAGTGACGAGAGGTCGAAGTTGACACTTGCTAGAGGTCAATTTAACATAATCGAGTGAGACACTAAGCATGAATATCATATGCAATAAAAATATCAGGGATAAGGAATACCAGTTCATCTTACACCCATAGTTACAGATATTCACACAATAAACCACCTTTTTATCAAGAAAATTAGCTATTCAATGAGGTTATAGAATTCTCCTTTTAATGAACAAGAAAATAGTATTTAAAGCCTTTCTGGGATTTACTTGCCAATTTCGATAGGGTTTCAACATTATAGATTTATCTGAAACGCAATTATCCAAGGAAGAATCAATTATCCTTCTAGATGATTAATAAAAGTAAACTCTATCCTTCTTAGAGATTTAATTACTAATTGACAACATCTCATGATATTTCTATTGACAAGGTCAAAAGTACGACAAGTAAATCATGCTAGTGGGTCCTAGACTACCCGGACATGGCATAATAGTAGCGACGCACGGACTCCCGCCACCTCGTGCATACGTAGCCCCCGCAGATAGTAGCACGTATTTAATTAGTTCACCTATGGGGAAAATTCCCCCTCACGAAGTTAGAAAGGAGACTTACCTCGCTCTGAAATCCCATAATCGGCTTCCAAGCCCTTCCGACGACTCCAATTGATGCACAACGCCCCAAAACTATTCAAGTAACGGGCAAATCGATAAATATTCACTCTAACACTTGTAACAATTCAAATTATATAAATTCCAAATCCCGCTCAAGGAATTGACAAAAATGCCCTCGAGCCCACGTGCACGAATTCTGAAATTTTTCGAAGATAAACTCTACCCGTAGTCTTACTATCTCAAATATATAATTTACTCTAATTTCCATGCTCAATTTTGTGGTAAAAATCAAAAATACCAATTTCTAGGTTTTCTTCAGAATTCCAAAATTTTCACTATTTGTTACACTTAAATCCGAACCTAAACCATGTATTTAACTTGAAATGAGTTGGAACCACTTACCTTGTGATCTTTGAAGAAAATCTCCCCTTGAAGCTCCCCAAAATCGCCCATACCAAATGAAAATAGGAGAAGAAATGGAAATTTCCCTTTTAAAACATAACACTGCCCAGGCGACCCTCCTATGCGATCGCATAAAATGCTTCGTGATCGCATAGGCCTACTATGTTGCCTCCCAAATTCCCTCAGTGCGATTGTGATCCACCACCCGCGTTCGCACAGGCCAAAACTGTAGCCCCCTTATTTCTTCTATTGTGCGTTCGCATATACCCTGATGCATCGCATAAGCCAAGTCCTAGAAGCCTCCAAACGCACACTGTGCGATCGCACCTTCAACCCCCGCGATCGCATAATCCATCAACTACAGCCCCAACCTTTCCTCCTTCGCGATCGCATTGCACTTCTAGCAATCGCACATGCCAAATTCCAGCTCCCCTGATTTCTTCTCTGCGATCGCACTCATCTTCATGCGATTGCAATGCATACCAGAGACACCAACAAACAGCAGAAGCCAAACATTCAAAAATAACCCGGAACCACCCCGAAGCACGCCCGAGGCCCTCGAGACCCCGTCCAACACACGACTCAGTCCCATAACCTTACACGAGCTTGCTCGAGGCCTCAAATCGCATCAAACAACACTAAAACCACGAATCGCATTCAAATCCAAACTTTATGAACTTCAAAATTTCAAACTTCTACATTCGATGTCGAAAACTATCAAATCATGTCCGATTGACCCCAAATTTTGCACACAAGTCATATTCGACATTACAAACCTGCTCGCACTTCCAGAATTGTATTCCGATCCCGATATCAAAATTTCCAATTCCGGTCAGATTTCCCAAAAACCTTCAAATTTCAATCTTTAGCCAAATGACTTCAAAATAACCTACGGACATCCGAATTCACTTCCGATCATGCTCCTAACTCCAGAATTACCATACGAAGCTACTCCCAGGCTCGGAATCCCAAACGGACATCTATAACACTAAAATGCCCTCCATCCCAAATTTATGAAATTCTCCTAAAATTCTATCTTCCATAATATGCGCCGAAACGCTCCCAGGTTATCCGACTCCTGATCCAAACATACGCCCAAGTACGAAATCATCATATGAACCTGCTGGAACCTTAAAATCCTGATTTGGAGGTCGTTTACTCAAACTTCCAATCTTAATTGATTCTTCCAACTTAAGGCTTCCGAGATGAGAAGTTTTCTTTCTAAATCGACTCCAAACTTCCTGAAATTCAGTTCGGACCACACCTACAAGTCATAATACTTGAAATAAATCTTCTCATGACCTCAAACTGCTGAACGACGCGCTAGAGCTTAAAACGACATGTCAGGTCGTTACAGCAAATGCTTTATCATGTAATTGATGTCTCATTTTTCTAAGGAGTGAATTATAAAGAAGGCATCCAAAATGTATTTTGCACTTTCAGCGAAGATAATAGGTTTTGTTTGCCAAAAGAAATTTAGCAACTTTAGGAGAAAGTTATTGTGATGACCGAAATTTCGTTTTGAGCACTAACCTTAATTTTCATGATCTGAGACCTCCCAAAACATTATTTGATGTTTCTTGGTTTGTGTGTGTGGTCCGTGTCGCTTTTCGAAATGCTTTATGTAAATTTTTGAAGAAAATATGAATATTTACTTAAAACGAGGCTAGAGTTGACCATGGTCACGATTTTAGGAACACAACTACAAATTAGTGTTTTAATGATTCTGTTACATTTGTATTGTGATTTTTGATCCGGGCCTATGCCCGAAGTTGAATTCAGAGGTCCCTAGGTCGATTTGACTTGTTTTGCCGAATGTTAGCGATTTGAATGTTTGGAAATTTTCTCGATTTGACCATAGGTTGACTTCATGATTATAGGGTTTGTATTATAGTTTTCGGACAGTGAATAGGTCTATTTTTTTGTTTGAAACATGTCTGCAAAATTTGGTGAAATTTGGAGTTGATTTGATAGAATTCAAACGCTTGGTTGTGATTCAAGAAGTTATTGAGATTTCATTTGAATTTCATGTGTTTTGATGTCCGATTCGTTATTCTAGATGTTATATTGGTGTCTTAATCATGCAATCAAGTTCGTATGATATTTTTAGACTTATGTGAAGGTTTGGTTTGGAGCCCCAAGGGCTCTGGTGAGTTTTCGACGCATTACGGATTGGATTGAACTCATTTTTGGATTACTAGTGTGTTGGTGCTCCATTTATCGCAATTGCGAATCAAGGATGTGACTTGGTAGTTTCTCAAATGCGATCGGGTGGTCGTATTTGCAATAGGAGCAGACTTCGCAAATGCGACGTCAGTGTCGCAATGGTAACATTCCTCAAGTTTGTCAGGACCTGCAATTGCGATTCCTTCAAAATTGCGTACCCAGTATCGCAATTGCGATCTGCAGCTAAACAAAAGGGCTAGGGCTGGGAAATTGGGATTTCATCTTATTTTTTATTTTAGAACCCTATTGGTAGGAGGCAATTTGGAGAGGGGATTTTGCACGTACAATTATTGGGTTAGTGATTGTGATATGTTTCTAAATATGTTACATGATTATACATGATATTTAACATCAACGTCATGAGAATCTAAGGGAAATTTTGGTGATTTTGTCTTTGTTTTTTGAAAAATAAAATTTGGGATTTGAGAGTCGAATTGGACCCGAATTTTGAAATAAAAAACATGTATGGACTCGTGGGGTTATGTGTCAAGATTTACCCTTGGACTCGGGTTTTGATCGGGCGGGATAGGGGTTGACTTTTGTTTACTTTTTAATTTTATCAAAGATCAAATCATTTTCACTCTTGTGTAGTTTCTAAAGTTTATTTTGAATTATCTATATTTAACTAGATTTGACTTGTTTGGATTCTTAAAAGAGAGGTAGTGGTAGAGTGGTTATTTGATTTGGGAAAGAGAAAAATGTTGTGTCTAACTTTTACTACTGAAAATTTTCAATATTTCGACCACCATTTTCATCTGTAATTGGTCGGAAACCAATTATTTACGACAAAAATGAACTGGTCGGAATATAGATGGTTGCAAAATAATTTTGACCAAAACGATCGGAAATTTGCGACCAAAACAGTTGCGAAGAAGAAAAACTGGGTGATCGGAGAAATTCAATTTGCGACCGATTTGGTTTGTAATTATGCGATCGAACTGTCGCACATTTTAAAATAAATATTAATATTTTTTGATAGTTTCGATCGATTTGGTCGGTATATTTAATAATTAATTTAAATTAAATTCATATTTCTTACCAAATCGGTCGGAAAAGTTAAAATTAAATTAATAGATATTTCATTTTTCCGACCTCTTCAGTCATTAATCTAGGAATTTCCAGTTAATATTTCAGACCAAGGTAGTCATAAATTAGTCGTAATATCTGAAATTTTTCAGCAGAATTCTACTGCATTTTAAGCTACATCACCTGCTATTCAAAATCAATCATTCAACCTAATATGTGTCACGATTGTTAAAGCAATTGGACACAAAACATCTAATACCAAACAATGAAACACTTTCAAATAAATGTAAGCACATATATTAAAATATAGTAAAATATAAAAACTTCAACCAAATGATAATCAAGCCTAAAATGCATAATCAAAATGTAAAACAAACCAAGCCGAAACCAATAAAGTAAAAATATCATATTACCTTCAAATTTACTATTGATCCGCATCTGTTTCATTCTCCTCATTGTTATATTCTTTTATTGTACGTTGTTTTTCATGGTTTTCCATGAATGTCGGCGTCATACTTATTGTTTCTTGAGCATTTTCCAGTGTTGACACTATTCATTGATTTGCTTCCGCATTGTCTCAATTTCTTCGAGTGAAGCAGAAGCACCACTAAATAATGTTGTTAGATGACGACTACACTCCAAGTCCATAGACTCTACCTTTATTTATTTTCATGAGAAATAAGAAAAATGAGCAAGAGAATAAACATACAATTTGTGTAAAATTATATTAAAATGAAGTCATATCGAAGTCATGTCTTCGGGCGTCAACTGAGAATCGGGCTGAATTTGTTGCCACTCCATTTTTTTGTGATACACTTCATACAATGTTGTTGACAAACATTATATAAACGAATTAATCTTAACCACTAATAAAGATACTATTGTTAGAATCTTACATATGTGTATGATGCACGCGGTTCGACCTATGCTTTTCTTGTACCATCCTTCTTCTTCTTCTTCTTCTTCTTATTATTATTATTATTATTATTATTATTATTATTATTATTATTATTATTATGTGTCTCCTCAAAGACACTAGCACGAGACACATCTCCCCTATGTTCCTTTTCTTTTCAAAATCAAAAATATGAGTTTATTACTTGAATCTCACATAAGTAAAGCTATGTAGAACTTTATAAATAAATTACTAATCTCAATCGATGGGCCGCATAATGATTGAACCTCCGGAGGAGGAACGAGCCACCCTTACTCGAAGCTCTGTTTGTCTTTGTCTTTTCACTCCTCTTCCATTCTTCGGTATTCCACTTCGCCAATAGTTGAGACAAGACATCTTCACGCCACCACGAAGTCCTTCTCCCACTTTTTCGAGCAACAAAGTGAGTATCTTTAATCCTTTTTTGAGTTTTCCTCTCGAAATTTTTATTCACCTGATATTCATGCAGAGGCTGCCATACACACTTGATTTGTAATTAAAATAAATGTTAGAGGAATACAATAAATATTATATAAATAATATTTATTCGTACCTTAAATTTAAGCCATATATTCACTCTGATTTGGTATGGAATATCTCTCCAAGAATTCCACAACTCGTGAAAAAATGGCTTCATAGCTTTCACAATTATATGTGTGGCCTTAAAGAATGGCAAAAACCTACATTGTATGTAAAATAAATATTTGTTAACTATATGTTTATCTTTATTTTAATAATTAAAAATTAAAGAATAATTTACCCGTCCCCATAGGTAGGATAATCAATCGATGCATAGGATCGTAGTCTACAGTCCCACCAACATAATGTCTCCATGAAGGAACAATTGAAGCAATACTAGTGGATGGGGATGCATCCTCCTGATATCCTCGAATATCAAGTCTAGACATACTAAGAGTAGATAATGATGATCAAGATTATAATGGAGTGGATGATAATAGAGGCACAAAAGATGAACCATCATGCTCGCCTTGGGATGTAATCAATGGTGATCCATCATGCTTACTAGTAAGGACACGAGGACTCAAATGTGGCAAATTAGGTGTTGGCATAAAATTAATAATAGTTGAGGTTGAACAACGTTGGATGACATGGAATAATACTGCTTTGTTCTAGCAGGGGGTTGGTGGGGGGGGGGGGGGGGGGGGGGGGGAGTCGGGTGGGGGGCGGTCGTTTTACAAAAAAAAAAATAATAATTCAGAGTTCGTCCGCCAGATCT